>JAPKLW010001812.1:112559-148661 GCA_026898455.1 Plectranthus barbatus | reverse complement strand
ATGAAACCGACACGATTGGCGACGTTGCTAATTCTCTTTCAGCAAACTCGTCATCTCCGGCAATAACTGAAGAGTTGATTGAAATGGAGATGGTGAGATCACCCACCGCCGACTTGCAAGTAAGTGATCCTTCATCAAAAGCCTCGCCGTCTAATTCTACTGTTAGTTTGGGTGATGATTTGCTAGCAATTAAGTCTCGACTTTGTGGGGGATCGCCCAAACTCCAGTTCATCCCAATAGTTGGGATGGGAGGTATTGGAAAAACTACCCTGGCTAGAAATGTTTATAATGATCCTATGACAACCCATTATTTTGATATTTGTGCTTGGGTCACAGTGTCCCAAGATTACAGCACACAAAAAACAGTTTCAGGCCTCATGGATTCGATGAAAGATTTTGTTGATAAGAAATCTGGGCAACAGAGGGATGAAGAAGCATTATACAAAGGTTTAAAGGGTAGAAGGTATCTTATCGTAATGGATGATGTGTGGTGTAAAGAAGCTTGGGATGATTTAAGACATGTATGCCCTGATGACCACAATGGAAGTCGAATCATCTTAACAACAAGGTTGTCTGATGTGGCTCTTTATTTCGATTCCCAAAGCCCTCTTCACCAGATGCGCTTCATGAGGGATGAACAAAGTTGGGATTTGATTAGACACAGGGTGTTAGGCGATGACCATTGCTCTCCGCAGTTGGAGGAAATTGGAAAGAAGATTGCAAAAGGTTGTAGAGGACTGCCCCTTGCAGTTGTGGTGATTGCAGGACTCCTATCCACAGTCGAAAGGAAACCAGATTCATGGTGGACAATCGCAAGGAATGTAAGTTCAATTGTTGCGACAGAAGATGATGGGAAGTTTGATGAGATACTGTCTCTGAGTTATACCCATTTGCCTCATCATTTGAGGTCTTGTTTCTTGTACATGGGAGGTTTCCCAGAAGATCATGATATTCGTGTCTCCAAACTGATCAGATTATGGGTAGCTGATGATTTCCTGAGATACTCAGAAGGATCATCAAAGAGTTTGGAAGATCAGGCAGAAGAATGTCTGGGGGATCTGGCCAACAGAAATCTTGTTTTGGTCACAAGAAGGAAGTGGAATGGCAAAATCAAAACTTGCAGTCTCCATGATCTCATCCGTGACATGTGCATAAGAAAAGCTCAAGAGACGAGTTTTTTTGTGAATCTGGTTGATAGAAACTTTGAAGGGGAGCAGCATTTCATTGCAAACATAAAAGATCAGCATCGCATCAGTGTTAAATATCGAATGCTGAGGTACCTTTCTAGAGCTTATTGCCCATCCATCCATACTATTATGTGCTTCCCTAGTTATAGTTATGAGGATCCTCCAAAAGAATTTGGAGAGAGTGTTAGATCTCTCAGGGTATTGGATGCTGAAAATGTGGACTTCCCGTCACTATCTCATGAAATAGTCGAACTAATTCATTTAAGATATTTAGCCCTCCGCCTCTGGTCTAATTTCACCATTCCTGTAGCAATATCAAAGCTTCAGAGTCTTCAAACCTTAGTCATTCATGTAAGTATGCCCGAATTCGATTTCAATTTCGATTATTTGCCTGAGGAGATTTGGATGCTGCCGCAGTTGAGACATCTCATATGCTACGGTAGGTTTCGCTATCCCAAAGATGCAATTAATTCATCTCTGGAAAATTTGCAGACACTTTCCTTAGTGTCCTTTGATGTGTGTGCGGAAGGGATCCTGAAAAAGATGCCAAATATTAAAAAATTAGGACTTGATTACTCTTCCTATGAATATGATTATGGTGCTCACCTCAACAACTTGGTGCACCTGCATCAACTTGAAAATCTGGAACTACGCAATGGTGATTGGCGAAGAGAAAGTATCTGTTTTCCAATGACATTGAGAAAGCTGAATTTGTGGAACATGTCGCTTCCCTGGAGTAAGATGAGTGTCATTGGTTCGTTGCCAAATCTTCAAGTGCTTAAACTGAGAAGCTTCGCCTGCATAGGCAGCACGTGGGAAACATCTCAAGGAGGATTTCCTGAGCTGCAATTTTTGCTCATCGAAACTTCGAAGCTTCAGCATTGGATTAGTGAAAGTGACCACTTCCCTCGACTCAGATTTCTGCTGCTGCATCATTGTATGTATTTGGATGAGATTCCACAAGGTTTTGGAGAAATTGCGACGCTTGAAATGATTGAGATCAAGCCCTCCGGATACAACTTATCTCTTGCAGAGTCGGCCAAAAGGATACAGGAGGAACAACTGAGCTATGGAAATGATACCGTTCAACTTCGACTTATTTATGGTAAGAGTATTTAATTTTATATTTTGATAGGGTATGTAAGTCCTTAGACTGAATTAATGGATAGTGAATATAACTAACTCTTACAGATTTTCTTATCCTAAATAGTGTTTACAGTTAATTTGTTTATGCTTCGAGATATGTCGTGTTTAATTTTTTTTTATAAATAAAAAATAAACTCTGATATTTTATATAATATTTCGATAAAATACCTAAGTCATAATAATAAAACAATCGGATATTTAAAATTAATATGCATGTTAAAATGAATTGGACCTGAAACATGTGGCCCATGAATCTCTGTTTTAATTATATTTGAAATAGCTGAACCATAGTAGGCCCAATTTTCTCAATTATATTTCTAATTAAACTGAAAATGTTCCTCCACGAAGAATTGGAAGCATCATTAGAGAGGTTGGAATCGACAACTTCGATATTAATATGATTGTCCGTTTTAGGCATTATAAGAAATTTATACGAGGAATTAATATCATTATTCTTTGTTCAATGTGGGACAATTGATTTATATGCCGAATAGTTTATTTCAATTTTCGAAACTTCTTATTTAAAAGTTTGGAAATAGATATATGTCCCATATAATTGGTTGTAGCATATTATGAAAGAAAATCAATAGTATCACATGACACAAGCTCCATAGGATTCCCCAAAGAAAAAAAAGATACACACATGGGAAACACATTATATGGGAAACATATCGGATCGATCTATTCTTAAAACAAAAAGGTAGTATTAATTATAATTAAAAATGTAAAAATCCTCAGCAGAAGCTCCAGAGGCTAACATCATAATCTTGATATGAATAATCCTCGATCATCATCAATGGACCAAGAAACACCCCATTAATCATCTCATTGTACTTCGGGGAGTCGAAGTTGTACCACGAAGAACCCATCAACGCAGTCGCATTCGTCTCCTCAAAACCCACCTTATAACCTCCATCTCCATCTCCATCTTCTCCCACACGAACGCTCTGATTCGAAGAAGAAGAAGGTGAGCTCGACGTTCTTGAAGTCGGGAGAAAGGTGGCATTGGCGGTGGCGGCGGCGACTCTCTGGATGGACTTAGGAGACATGATGGTGGTGTCGACCGGGGTGAGATTCTTGTGAGAAATGGGGAAGTTGAGATTGGCTGATGAGCCTTTCAGACAGAGAAGAGCGGCGTCGTAAGCTCTTGCAGCAGCCTCTGCAGTGGAGTAAGAGCCAAGCCAAATTCTTGCTTTCTGATAGGGTGCTCTGATCTCAGGAACCCATGATCCCCAGCTTCTCATTCTCACTCCTTTGAACTTCTTCCTGCTTTTGAGACGTCTGATCAATCTTTGATGAAGCCTTCACCATTTCTTGATGTTAAAACTTAAGGTTGTTTCCCTTTTGTTTTGGTGGTTGTAATGAAATGGAAGAGGGGAAGGTGGGATTTGGAGATATTTATAGATGGTTTTTGTTGTTTTGGGACAATATATCTTGGTCAATTTCATGACATGGCTGTCAGATGTATGCCAGTTTGATTAAATTAAACAATATATTAATTATATAAATTGAAGATCAAGAGCTTTCTTACTTATTTCACATCTCCATCAATTGTCTAACCTGCATGATAAAAAGTTAGTATTCAAAATAAACACGAAATTATATAATACAATAGAATAATTAAGAGATAAATAATTATTTTTAGAGTGGGTTATTAGTGTTTATGTGAGGATGTGAAAAGAGAAAAATGGGAATGGAGTATGAAGGAATAGTAAGATGGCAAGACAGCTGAGAAATGGCTAAATTTCTCAATTTTGCTCAGAAAAAGGGCAGACTTTTTGGCTGTGGAAGCATAATAGCATATGCACCATTCAGAAACAAGCCCTAATAAATATTTTAAAATCTAACAATATATATATATATTGTTAGAGTGACAAGTACCCCCTTAGGTGGGAGATGAGAATGAATCTGGGCCATTAAAAACATGATATGAACAGTTAAGATCATTTTGGGGTGCGTTATTAAAAACCTGCATTCGGTAGAATAAAAAACTTGCAAATTAAGGGTAATAATGGCAAAAAAAAAATCACAACCACCCTGAATAACGTTGAGCCCTTCTTCAAGTAGCAGTTACAGGATTCTCGATAGGTGGACCGGCCGCAACTGATGCCACCTCTCCACCATCACCACAGTCCACTTCTTCCCCCACAATCGGCAAAAATCAGAAAAATAGAATCAAGGAAATTGATACAACAAACGACAAGTAAAATCTTTTTCTCCTTCTAGAAATTTCACTTCATTGAAAAGAAAAAACACAAAACGCGATTTAAAGGTGAGAGATTGAAGAAGATCGGGCAGCAAGAGCGAAAATTTGGATTGAGATGCGTCCATTTATCAGAGTATGCATATATGCAGCATCGATTAGTACAATGAAATTGGAGGATTCAAATTTCTCTCTCTGCATATATGTATGTATGTGTATGATAATGAAAAAGTTCAGAGAAACGTTTTTCTTGTGATTATTATACTGCAACTATACAAGGGTATATAATGCATATTTACAGGCTTATATAATGCATATTTACAGGTTTAGATAATGCATATTTGCATGTTTATATATTTTTTCAGATATAAGTTGCATTATTATTTATTAAGCTTGTAAATATGCATTATCTACATATGCATAGTTGCAGTATCTTATTTTTACTACGATTATCTTTTTCGAAACATATGCAATAGTGATTTCGTTTGAAAGATAATTAAATTATCTTTAATTTGATATACAGTAAGTTAAAAAATAATTTAAATTGAATGATATGATTAATTCAAGTTTTATTAGGAAATTAGAGGAGAGATAATATGTTGAAGAGAGAAATCCGTGAGTTTGAGATGAAAAGAGAATATGAGATTTTTTTGTGGTCCCCCATGTTTAACTTACCTAAATACCCTTATTACAATAAATTAATTCATAAATTAAGTAACAAAATAAATAGAGATATTAAATCTGGACCACTTATTTCATCAAATCAAAGGTCATGATTTATTCTCTTCTCTCATCTAAGAAGGACTTGTGATATGATTACACCTATATATATATATATATATATATATATACATATATATATATATATATATATATGGATGCAATCCAGTGAGAACCACTCTTACCATAAGAAATAAGAACCAATCCTCGCCATTGATTTTGATGATGAATGATTAGGATTTAACTAAAATTTTTGGTCATTATATCTCAAAAAACCTGCATTGTAGGGTATTTTTGTCATTTTGTACATATTTAAGATTCTGTTTGCATATTCTATCTCGACATGCATTATATATATATATATATCTAACAAACATGCATTATATGCGTAGGAAACATGCATTATATATCAAAAATTCATTATATACCTAACAAACATCTTCCTACATTATAATACGGTATTACTCTTATTTTAGAACAATATTACTAACATTATACGATATTACTTCCTCCATTATATATGGTATTACTTTTGTTTTAGAGAAAAATTATATTACTTTCATTATAATTCATATGTTATTACTATATAATATATAACAAGTGCAAATATAATAATAAATGATGATTTCGCTAAAATAAACATGTTACATTTTATCTATCATATTCAACATTATATATTATAACTTCATGCATTATATTGTGCTATTGCATTCATTATTTAAGAATTTGTGTACTGTTACGAGAATTATGCATATTATATATGGTATTACTTTCATTTTAAAGAAAAATTATATTACTTTCATTATAATTCATATGTTATTGCTATATAATACAAAACACGTGCAAATGTAATGATGAATGATGATTTCGATGAAATAAACATGTTGCATTTTATCTATCATATTCTGCATTATATACAATAATTTTATGCATTATATTGTGCAATTGTATTCATTATATAACTTCATGCATTATATACCTAGCAAATATTCATCATATACCTAACAAACATGCATTATATAATATAGTAATATACATTTATATAATATAACAAAAAAAATACATAATTAAAAATAAGTAATGTATGATCAACTTTTATAATAACTATAATATTATCTACAGTATGTAAAGATAATGAATTTTAATTTTTTTGTTGATCTCGCACTAAAAAATATATTGCATTTTATCATATTCTGCATTATATAATATAACTTCATGCAGTATATTGTGCAACTTCATTAATTATATAAGAATTCGTGTACTGTTACGAGAATTATGCATATAATCACTAATTTTCATTTTTTTACGATGATTTTTTAATCGAAACATATGCAATAGGGATTTCGCTTGAAAGATAATTAAATTACCTTTAATTTGATATATGATACATTTTAAAATAATCTAAATCGAAGGAGTAATGACCATTTAAAGATTTAGGATGATTTTAGAGGAGAGAAAAAAATATTACAAAATTACCCTTTAATGCATGTTTTACCACACTATAATGCAAACAAGATATATTTGGTCTTGAGCGTTGAATCACTAAATTCATGGCCGAGATTGGTTCTTATATTCACATGGTAAGGAGAGTTCTCATATGATCACTCCCCTATATATATATATATTAGATAGATAAACTAGACTTACACCATTTTATTTTAAAATATCATAATATAAATAATAAAGTTATATATTTGTATGTTTTTCTTGTATTTTCTTTAAATATATTTGTTAGGAATTTCCTTGTTTTATTTTGTTTTGATAGGTTAAAGCATGTAAAAGCCATCTCAGATTGTCTCTAGATTAGTTTCAATTAGGTCTAAAAAGGTAAAGTCCTATATAAAGTCATTATCGAGTTGTAAACTGGAGCTGATTCGAAGACCAGATTGATGAGTCAGTCTGGGAAGTGCAAGACTCGAACAGACTAAGGTTTATCCAAACTTACAAGTCTGGCATTCATGAGTCTAGACTACAAGTATGGAGTACACCAAGTATGGGACTGGCCAGTATGATCTTAAGTCCAGGGTACCAAACTTATCAGTATGGGATCGAGCGTATACTGATTGATGACATCACTAAGCATGGACTTGCAAGTATGGCGATATCAGTTTGGATTTTCCAATTTCAGTCCCAGCACAAAGAGACAAAGCGAATGTCCAAAAGAACTAATCACTATAAAATCTACACATAAATTGCAAACACTGTGGAAGATAAATTTATAATCCAAGTCGAACCCAAGAGAATTGTGTGGAAAAATTATCCTATATACTAGTTGTAGTTCCAAGATTTATTGTTTGAGTAAACATAAAATTTGGTTTTGGTTTTGAAAATAAATATAACATAAACAAAAATAAAAGGGTTTTCGTAAAGAAATTTTAAAGAATACACATTCGAGGGAAAATAATCAATCAGAATACATGCAAAATCAATCAACTCAGCATTGGTGGGAAATCATAATAAAATACTACAATTCCTAGTCAGACAATTATAGCTTAGGTTACTATTATGTGATTGTATATGCTTGGTCGGCCTAAAAAACACAATAATAATCAACCTTAATAAAAACATCAAATTTATTCCCCACAATTAATTACTCTTCCTTTTGAGATAGAAAATAAATTGTATTCAAATTCATCTTCCTATTATTAATCCTCTTCCCTCGGTCTTTCGATAACAACTATAAATCTAGATTTAACTTTCATCTCTCAATCCATCATTAATTCTAAATTCTATCTATTAATCCAGTAAGTTAAACCATGCAATTCGAGTTGATAAATCTAAACATGCATGCAAGATTGATTATTCATAGCCCTAGAACCTCATAAGGTTTCTAGCCACTCATGATGAAAAACAATGCAACGAACATATTATTCAATTGAATAATAAAAACTTACACAAAAAATAAAGATTGTTCGAGTCTTCAATCTCCAAAACTCTCTAAAAACTTGAATATTGAATGAAAGATAATAAAAATCGAAATTACATGGGTATTTATAGAGGTGAATGTGTATATTTTGAGATCTATGGCTGAAAATAATATATATCCAATTTTGCTTCTTTTTTTTTGTCGGTCGACACGGATTTGCGTCTGTCAATGCAAGTTTTCCACGACGGTCAACACAGACTTGCGTCGGACGACGTGTCATTTCCATGTTTGTCGACGAGGATCCACATCGGTCGAAACTGAGACCTCCACTTTTCGCACTTTTCCAGGCTTAACCATTTCTTCGCCCAAAAACCTGTAAAATCACACCATATCAAGCATAATATCCCATAACCTCGACTTATGCATAAAATATATAAATAAACTAAAAAAAAATACTAGAAAATAACATAGATAAGTCAGCCAAATTAAGAGCTTATCAGGAACGTACTGACAAGTACAAACTTTAAGGATTGAAGATTCCTTAAAGTCTGCAAGCTCAAGACCCTTGATACCACAAACTTACCAGTCCATGATTCCTCAGAGTGACAAACTGTGACGAAAAGAGGAACATTCATTGTTCGTGCCAGAAAAGGCGGAGCAGGTACAGAATATGTGGAAAAAGCACAACCTGCCCGCCTAGTGCAGCGGTAGACAGAGACTTCCGATTGGACATGGTCCAATTTATCTCTAATAGATAATAAGTTTAAACCTTCAACCTCATGGCTATAAATACCAGAGGATTTCACCAGAAGAATGTTACCGAACAACTTCTGAACCTGCTATTTACGAACAAGCTGATACGCTGCTAAAGTTTCTACTCTAAACACCCTATTCTGGTAACGAGAAGACTCTGTGGTTTACCCATATTCCAAGGAGCTGAGAAGAGAAAGAAGAGTAAGGATTTGGCGAGTGAGCTTATGGATGGGTGGACGAGGCATTCACCGACAAGCGATATATCGTAGAAACACCTGTGAAATCCTTGTCTTAGTGAATTTTCAGACTTCTGAGTCTGAAGAGTGGACGTATGACATTTAGAGTCAGAACCACTATAACCTTAGTCTTTTTATTGCCTTCATTTTTGTTAGCTTACTTATATTTCAAACTCAACACTAAAGTGTTGTATATACTGAAAACTGACTAGGGGTGTGCAGAAACCGAACCGAACCGAAAAAACCGAAGAAAATCGACCAAACCGATCAAATTCGATCGGTTCAGTTATCGGTCGGTCGGTTCTCGGTTTGGAAGTGAGAAAACCGATAGCTTATCGGTCGGTTATCGGTTGCTAGAATTTTACCCCGATAAACCGACCGACCGACCGATAAGATATTAATTAATTATTATATATATATATATATATATATATATATATATAATATTTTAATATCTAAAAAAATCTAAAAACCTATTCCTAATTTCCTATCATATTATTCTCATTCTCAATCGTCATTCATATCCTGTTATGTTTAATGTTTTATTTATGGTTTTTTTTGGATATTTAATTTGTTAGGAATATGAAAATAATTTAGCTAGTACTATTTTTTAAAAAAAAATTGTGGCAGCCTTTATCGGTTCGAACCAAACCGATAACCGACCCGATGATATTATCGGTTTGGTTATCGGTTCGGTTCGAAAAGCTTATCGGTCGGTTTTCCCAATCAATTCGGTTGAATCGGTTTTCATCTTATCGGTCGGTTTTGAACCGAACCGACCGATTGCACACCCCTAAAACTGACAATAAGCTTACTTAAACTTAAGTAACTAAACTAAAATTTAACAAACCAAACTGACTCATCACTATCAGTTTGGATAAGTGCAAATTTACCGAATTTAAAATTACTTTTCTGCTGTGCAACTAAGTATACTCTGATAAAACCGGAACCAACAATATTTAGTTTTATTTATCGATATTATATATTAAAATATAAATTATTTTCTATATTGTATCTTCAACTATATATAAATTTAATAAAATTAAAATAAAATATAATAAATTAGTAAGATGTAATATTTTATTAAAAAAGTGACCAATATAATTTTGTTAAATTTTTATTATTGTTTCATGTTTATCTATATTATAATAGAAAAATACATTTAAAAATTAAAAATAAAATTAATGTTGATATGATATTTTTTGGAGGGAATTATTCTATTTTAATATATTAGTAGACATATTTTAAAAAAATAAAAAATTAGTAAACAAAAATATAAATATAAAATGAGATTAACGAATATAATTACATTTTTGTTTAATATAATATTTAAAAAAAAACAAATTTAAGTATTAATGTTGTAAAAACTTCATCTTATTCAATGCAAGAAAATCATTGAATTGGTGGTGGGGCCATTCTTTTCTAGAGAATAACTTCGTCCCGCGAAGTTGCGGCGTTCCTCTACTTGGGTGGCGGTGGGGGCTGCGCTGCGCCTGAAACTGGACTCGCTCCACAAGGTCAACGACGAGAGACAGCGAATACAGCTAACATCTTTAACGCTCCACCAACCCCTTACAAAACAAATTTTAAAAATCATATTTTTATGTTGATTTATTAATATTAAAAAAAAAAAAAAAAAAAAGTCGTGCTCCCAAAATTTTCACAGAACTTTCCAACAAAAAATAAAATAAATAAAAGAAGTTTGAAGTTCGAATAAACCTCTTGCTGTTTCATGCTGAATTGCCAAAAAATTGTTAGTTCTGATCAACAAAATGGCTAGCATCGCACTTGCTTCCCTTCGACAATCCTTAGAAAAGATCATCCTCAACCAACATCAGAATTCCATTTCTCCTCATCAAAACGAGCTAATTCGATCTATCTATGACCAAGTCCTGGTCCTTCAACACTTTGCTCACGATTCATCCGCGAAGCCCAATTTTCCCGACAGGAGACTCATGGATTTTTCAAATGAAGCAAAAAATGTTATTGAGCACTTCATTGGGGAGAAAAACCGATCCCGTTTTGGATGGAGCAATCGTCTACGCTTACTAGCCATGTTTAGTAAGCGCAAGATTAATTTCAACCAGCAGCTACGGATAATAACAGAAGAGATTGATTTAATCATGGGGGAGCTAATCACGAATGGCGACAAGTTTCAACTCAATACTTCTCTTTCAGCAAACCCGTCATCTCTGGCAATAACCGAAGATGTGA
Organism: Plectranthus barbatus; assembly: GCA_026898455.1. NCBI lineage: Eukaryota > Viridiplantae > Streptophyta > Magnoliopsida > Lamiales > Lamiaceae > Plectranthus > Plectranthus barbatus. Next base: position 137,336 of record JAPKLW010001812.1, on the reverse strand, counting down.
TTGAAATGGAGACGATGAGCTCCCCCACCGCCGACTTGCAAGTAAGTGATCTTTCATCAAAAACCTTGCCGTTTATGGTTAGTTTGGGGGATGATTTGCTAGCAATTAAGTCTCGCCTTTGCGGGGGTTCGCCCAAACTCCAATCCATCCCAATAGTTGGGATGGGAGGCATTGGAAAAACTACTCTGGCTACAAATGTTTATAACGATCCTTTGACAACCCATTATTTTGATATTCGTGCTTGGGTCACAGTGTCCCAAGATTACAGCACAAAAAGAACTGTTTCAGGCCTCATGGATTCGATGAAAGATTTTGTTAAGGAGAAATCTGGGCAGAGCGATGAAGAAACAGTGTACAAAGGTTTAAAGGGTAGAAGGTATCTTATTGTATTGGATGATGTGTGGTGTAAAGAATCTTGGGATGATTTAAGGCATGTATGCCCTGATGACCACAATGGAAGTCGAATTATCTTAACAACAAGGTTGTCTGATGTGGCTGTTTATTTTGATTCCCATAGCCCTCTTCACCAGATGCGCTTCATGAGTGATGAAGAAAGTTGGGAGTTGATTAGACAGAGGGTGTTAGGACATGAGCATTGCTCGCTGCAGTTGGAGGAAATCGGAAAGAAGATTGCAAAAAGTTGTAGAGGACTACCCCTTGCAATTGTGGTGATTGCAGGACTCCTATCCACAGTCAAAACGAACCCAGATTCATGGTGGACAATCGCAATGAATGTAAGTTCAATTGTTGCGACAGAAGATGGGAAGTTTGATGAGATACTATCTCTGAGTTATACCCATTTGCCTCATCATTTGAGGTCTTGTTTCTTGTACATGGGAGGTTTCCCAGAAGATCATGATATTCGTGTCTCCAAACTGGTCAGATTATGGGTAGCTGAGGATTTCTTGAGACACTCAGAAGGATCATCAATGAGTTTGGAAGATCAGGCTGAAGAGTGTTTGGAGGATCTGGCCAATAGAAATCTTGTTTTGGTCACAAGAAGGAAGTGGAATGGCAAAATCAAAAGTTGCAGCCTCCATGATCTCATCCGGGACTTGTGCATAAGAAAAGCACAGGAGACAGGATTTTTTGTGAATCTGATTGATACAAACTTTAATCTGATTGATAAAACCTTTGAAGTGGGGCAGAGATTCATTGCAAACATAAAAGATCAGCATCGCATAAGTGTCAAATATCCAATGCTGAGGTACCTTTCTAGAGCTTATTGCCGATCCATTTATACTATTATGTGCTTCCCTATCTACAATAGGTCTGAATATCGTCCAATAGAATTCGGAAAGAAGTTATGGAAGAGTGTTAGGTCTCTCAGGGTATTGGATGCAGAAAATGTGGACATCCTGTCATTGTCTCATGAAATATTCAAACTAATTCATTTAAGATATCTAGCTTTCGGATTCAGCTTCACGTATGGTTTCACCATTCCTGTAGCAATATCAAAGCTTCAAAGTCTACAAACTTTAGTCATTGATGTAAGAAAATGGGATAAGCTGATTCGATTGCCCTGTTTCGAGTGTTTGCCGCAGGAGATTTGGATGCTGCCGCAGTTGAGACATCTCATATGCTGCGGTAGGCTTCCCTATCCCAAAGATGCAATTACTTCTACTCTGGAAAATCTGCAAACACTTTCCGTTGTGTTACATGATGTGTGTGTAGAAGGGATCCTGGAAAAGATGCCAAATATTAAAAAATTAGGACTTGATTGCTCTTACTATGATAATGGTACTCACCTCAACAACTTGGAGCTCCTGCGTCAACTTGAAAATCTGAAACTACGCAATGGTGATTGGCGAAGAGAAAGTTTTTATTTTCCAATGACGCTGAGAAAGCTGAATTTGTGTGACATGTGGCTTCCCTGGAGTGAGATGAGTATCATTGGTTCGTTGCCAAATCTTCAAGTGCTTAAACTGAAAAATCTCGCCTGCATAGGCAGCACGTGGGAAACATCTCAAGGAGAATTTCCTGAGCTACAATTTCTGCTCATCGAAGATTCAAAGCTTGAGCATTGGATTAGTGAAAGTGACCACTTCCCTCGACTGAGATTTCTGCTGCTGCATCATTGTATTTATTTGGATGAGATTCCAGAAGGTTTTGGAGAAATTGAGACGCTTGAATTGATTGATATTAAGTCCTACCCATCCAACTCTCTGATGGAGTCGGCCAAAAGGATACAGGAGGAACAACGGAGCTATGGAAATGATGCCTTTCAACTTCAACTTCGACTTATTTAATTTTATAGTTTAAAGTATTTAAGAACATCTGACTTATTAATATAAGGCATTCAAAAGTCCTTGTACTGAATTAATGGATAGTGAATATAACTCATTATATATTTTTCTTATTTTACATAGTATATACTGTTAATTTGTTTATGCATCAAAATTGTATATAGCGTTTCGAGATATGTCGGTGTTTAATTTTTTTTATAAATAAAAAAGAAATTCTGGTATTTTATATACTACTCCCTCCGTCCAACTCTATTAGTCCTATTTGCCTTTTTGGTCTGTCCCACTCTATTAGTCTCATTTCCTAAAATGACAAATTTTTTCACACTCATCAATAAAATATTAATTCCACTACACTCACAAACATTGGTTCCTGTGCCGAAACCATATGAGACTAATAGCGCGGGACGGAGGTAGTATTTCCATAAAATACCTAAGTTATACCAAAAAAAATCGATTGGATATTTGAAATTAATATGCATGTTAAAATAAAATAGACTATAAATCTAGTATGAAATAAATAAGAAAAAAAAAAAGAGACTAAAAAAATCTAAAATGTATGTAAGATTAAAAGAAGTGGGAGATAACAGCATATATAAACAAAGGAGTGTCCATTGTTCTTTCGCTCGGAGTGTAGTGGTTAAAGCTCTCAGGAGGACATTTGGGTGTGTGAGTGTGTGTGAGTTAAGATTAATGTAGACTTATTAAAAAATAAAAAGGAGTGTCCATTAATTAGAGAAAAAAATATTGATAAATTTTGTTGTGTGTATAAGTAGAGAAAAGACAGGACGAAACACAACAAATATGAAATATGAAGTAAACTTTATGAAAACATGTTGGAGATAGTATCAATTTTACTAGTATGGCACCCACACGATGCGTGAGACTATATTACATTATAATTAATTAATTAATTTTATAGGTTTACTTATATTTATAGAAATGTCTATTAAGCCCAAAATCAATGGATTAATCCGAACTGGAGAACTAAAATGCGGGTTGAGTAAAAAGTTTCAAATCCAAAATTAGATCTGAATAAATCATATGCATTATATCTAAATAAATCAATGATTGATATACAATCAAGTAACAACTGAAACACAATCAAGCAACAACTAAAACACATCCAAATAATATTTAAATTAAGCAAGAACCTAAATACAATTAAGCAACATTGTAAACACAATCAAACATCTTTGTCATTTTCTCACAGGGAGATCATTCTCACCAGATCCTCTCTCTCTCTCTCTCTCTATATATATATATATATATATATATATATATATATATATAATTTTATTATTAATTATTTCTAGTATTTTTTATTTCCTAAAACACCTATTAAGTATAACATAATTCTCAGAACCTAACTATCAGTCACCCTCAAATCGAAAAATCCCTTTTTTTTCCTTTACCAGCACCATGCGCTTGATTTGTCACTCCACTAATTATCAGTCCTCCTCATTTTTCCTTTTCCACCACTTTTAGCCTCTCACTAAGATTTTCACCCAAGTGAAGAGCTACATTTAATTTTATCATCTTTACTTAAATTAGTTGATATATAAGGATTGATATATTCTTTTCAAACTATAATTGGACAACGTTTTATCCACTTATTACTTTTTTTTTTGCGAAGATAATGTTGTTTGATGTTCATTATTTATATGTGTTCATCTTTTTCTTTTTATTTTATTTTAAGAATTGTTAAAATATTTTCAGAAAATATGAATAAAAATAAACTCGTAAATCTTGTCAGCCCAACGGATGAGTCTGGAAATTGATGGATTAACCTGAACCAAATAAGATGAATAAAATTATCCTGATTGAGTTAGTCGGAATAGGACATGACAATTTATAAAATCTTATTAATTCTTGGTTACGTCAGCCATTAATAGTCATGTCTTTTATTCTTTTATAGTTTTCTGAACTTATATACTTAAATAAAAAATTAGTTAATATTTCAATTTATTAAATAATAATTTTAATAATAGTTCTTATGAAATAAATAGTACTTCTTACTATTATGATGAACTCCGATTAATAATATGTACTACTTTTTTATAAACAAAATACGAAAACTGATAAAAGAAGAATCCTAACCTACAAAAATAGTAACTATAATAAATCATAATCATTTCAAAGGAGTTCAAATTTAATAAATTCATATCTATACATTGGTGATTTTATGTTGCTTTTTATGGACTAAATATAAAATATTCAACCATATTTTAAACTACAAAAATATTTAATGTTAAAATTTGAGGTATGATTTGAACCAAGAACAGAAAAACTTAAACAAATAGCAAAAATACTTAATGTTAAATACTGTTCGAAAGGTTGAACATTTATAACAACATGCATTGGACAAATAATAAAAATTAAATTAAAAATGAACTGTGTATAAAAATCACTTTTTCACATGTTTATAATATTTTATTCAAAGCGCATTGAATTTACAATACAAAAATAAAAAAATTCGAACTCTGAAAACCTTCATTTGTCACACTCCTTTAATTGGATACAACTATTCAAACTAAAACCAACAAAAACCTAGACTAATTCAATACCTTATAACTCGGTTACAAATTAATCGTAGGACAGCTCAATCCTGAGAATAATCCGTTTTGCACAATCAATTTTAAAAGTAGTAGGAAATTAACCATGAAAAGAAAAACTCTCCTTCCTTTATAATGAAGTACACCGGTTCACCCATGTTTCTTCAATTATCACTCCATTTGCATGTTTCTTCCGTTATCACTCCATTTGCACGATCACTTGGACGTAGCTTATTATTGAAGAATTACACACATTCTCCTCTTATTAAATTGTACCATATGGATGAAAAAACTGCATAAACACTAAAAAAATAAAAGAAATGGGCTAAACCGTTTAGAATTTGTACATCAAAAGTTATGAACAATAATAAAAAATTTAAAATACAATTACAATTGATGTGCTAAATGAACAATAAAAAATACAAAAAACAAAAAATTAGTAAAACATAAATGAAGATATTACAACAAAAATAATATTTTATACAATATAAAATAGTATATAAATAAATTACTTATAATATGTTAATCCACTTTTTCATTGTAGTTATACTACAATTAAAATATAATTACATCATCTGTTTGTAGCAAATTGTTTAAGAAAAATAAAGTTACATAAAAAGTTAAAATAAACAAAATAAATTGCTTCACACCTTGATTCCCATATAGCATTATCATCTTATTGAATCAAATAATGCATTTTTGCATGATTTGGACAAATGAATGCGAGAAGCCAATACCTCACGAAAGTGAGAGGAATGAATGGATTTTGATTTTTATTATTTGTTTATATTTATAGGGCTTTAAGAGTTCTATAATAATAATATTTAATTTAATAAAGATTGAAATTTATGTCCACAACTTATATCTAAATTAGCGCTTAAGTGATTTATATCCATAATTTGTATCTAAATTAGCCTTCAATTGTATAAAGATTGCATATTAATAAATATTTACCTTAATTTAAAATATATTTCAGAAAGCTTTTCTTTGACATAAAACAATTGGTATATATGTAAATTATAAATCTAATTTAATTTGATACATTTTTCCTAAAGCTAAAGATTTATGCATGTATAGAAAAATAATAATTAAAGTAAAATCAATCTAATTGATTTATAGATATTTTCTTAAAATATATAGATTAATTATAAGGAAATAATAATTAAGGAAAAATAAATCTAATTGATTTATACATATTTTCCTAAAATATAACATTTATTTTGTGCACCCCTAACCTAATCTCCTTATAAAATGGGATTAAAATTATATTTATTTGTATTAAAATAATCAATTTATCCATGGGGAATAATTATTCCCACATATATAATTGTACTTGTACGGAAATTCCCCATACAATCAAATTAGGAAATGATTATTAACTTAACTATGACTAATTTCCGAAAATGGATCTAATTAAAATTGATACATTTTCCTTAAAGTTTAAAACTGACTAATGTTATGGAAATAATAATTAAAGTAAAATTAATCTGATTAATTTATACATATTTCCTTTAAACTATATAAGTTAATTTAAGGTATTTATAATTAAGGAAAAATCGATCAAATGAATTTCTAATTGATTCATATATATATATTTCCCTAAAATATATGGATTGATATTAGAATTTAATTTGTGTTCCCCTAGTTTCTTATAATCTGGAATTATAATTACAATTATTTTTATTATAATAATTCAAAATTTATTTATTGTAATTATACTTCACATATCGTTAGTTGTAGATTGTTAATTACATTTATTAAAGTATTTCTTTCATTATCCATAAAATCCACGTATCAATATTGGAGGATAAATTTGGGGTTAGAATAAAAAATAATTGATTAAGGTGTACACTAATTCACTAAAATGAATTTAACTCATTTTAAGACATATTTGCCTAAAGAAATTGACGTATGCTATGGGAACTAATAATAGAAGTAAAATAAATCTAATTTATTTCTAATTCATTTTTACATATTTACCTAAAATATGTATATTAATAATTAAGAAAAGATAATATAATTGATTTATACATATTTTTCAAAAAAATTTCCTAAAAAAATGATGAAAATTCATAGTACAATAAATTTAGAATGTTTCACACATAATTAATGAACTGAAGTGTTAAATTAATTGAACAATTAATGCAAGTGAATACTTCCATATATTGACTGCGGTATTGTTTTAATATATATATAGATTGGAGTAGTTTGTTGTGGTTTCAAGTTCAAACTCAAAATCAATTAAAAAATTTTAACTTTACAGCTAATTATGCTGAATTGTAATAATGTGCAATATAAAACTAAAAAACTAAAGTAATTATATTATGTGGACATGTACGTATGATTTATCTCCAAAGTAATTTATTTTAATATTTAGAATAAATTTGTATCTCCTATATACGGTACGAATGTTTATCATTATTAATATTGATGAAAGCAAGAAAAAAAAAATGAAATGGCAAGAAACACAATATATAAATGTTTGTGAATGAAAGAGCTAGATGATAAGTGGTATTGAAATATGTAACAAGAGATAATAGAAAATAAATAATTAAGATTGTATTAGTAATTTAAAGCATGAGTTTTAACATGATTAACTTCATTAAAGTTTAAGCTAAATTCAATGGAGTTTTAATATTTTACTGCTATACATAAAAAAAAAATGGAATTGATAAAGTTCAATAATAAACTAGGTTTTCTTTCTTTATTCCAACTAATGAGGTCACACTTTCAAGAACCTGTATATGTTGTTGAGATGCATATTCAAGAGTTTATGCTGCTGAGATTATTGTCATAGACTGGGACAGTCACATATACTTGTAAATAACTATCCCCTTGTTTGTAGTCGGATTTCGAGAAAATTCACATCTGCTTGCTACAATGTGTAATACAGGAGGCAGAGTTGTTAGTTAATGTTAATTAAAGCGCATGTCGTTCTAGTTCTAGTTCTGGAACATCAGCTGCTTACGCCTGAAGAAAAGAAGACTTTGCTAGCTGGAAAGAAACACAGGTTCGTTTTCGATTATTGCCACTGATATAAGCAAGTAGAATTGCTTCAAGTCCAACATATGATTGAAATTTCTACTGTCCCTTTTAATGCAATTTCTTGACTTTTATGATCAAATATTACACTTGCATCCTTTGATGTGCATTCATTGCCAAAGTTGGCTTCTTCTTTTTTGAATGGTCATTGTCGCTTTACATATGCTGCGTTTGGTTGAGCTATTGCTATGCTGGACCAGCACTATCAGTGGAGCTTTTTAACTCTCCACAATACTATCGGTATATACTACAAGAAAAATAGTGAACAATAACGGTTACAAAATGTTGTTAAATGGTATTTAGAAGTGTTGTTGTAGGTGGTGCAGTTAAAAGTATATGCTGAATAAATCTTAAAACTGTGTTTCTTGAAGTTTCGTCTCCGCAGCTGCTTCATATCCAGATAACTGACGCGGTTGCAAGATACTACGGGCTCACTCGCGGACAGGTTGTGAAGATTATACTTCCAAGTGAGACTTTCGGCCGTTACACTACTACAAATTTGGCCTATAGTGACACCCCTTTTCTCACAGGCATAAAAATGTGTAGTATTATTATATCTATCCTAACAGGTGTTAGGAAAAAGTGGTGTTAAATGCATAATAATTATATTTTTAAAATAAAAAATAAAAAAACTTTTATATGTATTTTACGTAACACTGGATAAAGAGTGTGAGGAAAAATCGAAAGGAAAAATCTAAATTTAGTGTAAATAATTTTCATTTATTATTTATCCTAATATTATATACTGTGAGAAAAGGTCTTTCAAAAAATAAAAAATAAAAAAGTCAAAAAATGAACAATAATAAACCGTCTCTTTATTTCAAGTGAGTGAAATCCACAACCCTCATTTGATCTGCTACTCAATCCCAATCCCTTTCTTCTTCGATTCCTTCTACAAATTCTTTCATCTCGGTCAATTTTTGCTGAATCGAATCTTAGACTTATCAGGCTGTTCGAGGGCTTCATTATCGGTTTCTTCACATTCGCCGCTTGAAACTGTAAATTCAAGGTTTAAAAAGATAGAGAGTGACGAAGAGTTAAGGAATCAAGTCCACATATGAACCAAGTCCAGTTCAACAACGACAACTTTCTAGAGGGGAATAAATTCCTGGCGGAGTCGAGGAGGAAAGAGGCGTCATTATCGTGATCTACTCTATTGTCTTCGGTGGCGGTGGCGCGTAGTATCTTCTTTGGCAAAGAGCTCGAAGGTTCTGGGAGGGCGAACTTCTAAAATATGTGGGAGATTGGCGGCGGCTAATTGACGATAGACCACCTTCAATTCCACCATCTCTCAGATTTTATACATATAGGTTTGAAGAATTATAGCAATGTCGTTTCTGATAAATTTACCCAATTTTGTTCTTTGAATAAGTTACCATGAAGTTCTTTTACTTGTTGATCGAAGTGGTGACGATTAAATGTGAATTATTCTTATTTTAGTTAATTTTGGTTCGCTAATGAAGTTGTTTTAATGGTGGAGTTTCAATGATGAGTCACTGTTGTTTCATTTTTGCACTTATATGATATCTTCTTAGGTAAAAGTAGCGGTCATATAGATTGAATGATACATGCAAAGAGGTACACTCAATTTCTAATTAGAAAATGGATAACATATTATTAATGTTTGTTTCAAGTTACTTCAATTTTCAAGCACATTATTTATTCTCCCTTAGGCCTCATTGGTTTGTTGTTTCTTATATCTCTTAGAACTTAGATGAGTTCTAAAATCTGTTTGGCTTCTAAATGAGCAATAATTAGAGCCCAACTAAGGCAAATGTGGGAGAAGTTCTTCTTAAAGAGCTACAAGTATGATTATGCTAACCTAGTCAATTTCTTTTTAGTTTAATTTAGTGAAGTGGAAGGCATATTACATAATTTGTTTTCTCAAGGGACATAGATGAAAGAATTGGGGATACAATTATTTTCTATGTTAGTAACTTTTATGATATAATAAATGATGGAAAACACACTATTTATGTTTTTCTTTTTGTCGTCTTGTTCTATTGTATTTCCTTTTTAAGTTTGATCATAGATGGAATCTTGTGGAGTTGTTTTTAGAGTTTTCTGTAATTTATCTCAAATCATCTTAAATGTGTTCTCCTAAAAATGTAATGTTGTACAGGAGGACCTCTGGGTTTGATTAATTCATCTTGTTTTGGCTATTGTTCTTGTTTCTCATGTTACTCTGATGATTATGAACTTGATTTCATTGTTTTATGTTATTTGTTGACAGTGGGATCGGTTGGACTTGGTGTATGATTAGAAGTGGAACTTCTCTAATTTTGAAGTGAGTTTCCAAAAACTCATATAATCTCTCTAGTTAACCTGTGGCTGCGGGATTTTTTTTGTAAACTTGTTCCAGTTTTCCTTGTGAATGGAAGTTGTGCTTTCTGAGAATATGTAGGTAAACCATGATGAACCTTCTCTTTGGTTTCTCAAGTTTGGGGATCACATACTGTTCTTGCTGTATTTCTCTCCACTATATCTTATATTGCATTAATTCTTCTGTTATATTTATCTTTGCAGCTTAATTGATCCCTTTCAAAGATCAGTCAAAAGTTACAATAATACCTGTTGTGGTTGTTGTAAGCACTTAAACTTTCTTTGTGTTCTTTGGCATTTTAGATTTATTTTGTTATTCATTATTGCATAGTTTATTAATATTGTTTGATCATCGTACTCTGCTGAAGTTGTGTAGTAGTGGTGTATTTATTAATTGAGTATTTAGATGAAGATATTTGTTTTATATGTTCTTCTTGAGCCCATTTGATTACGACTTTGGATATCCCATTACTGGAGAGCCTATGACAATGGATGATATTGTACCTATCAAGTCTTGGAAGGTATGAGCTTCGTTGAATATCTAATATGTTGGGATTAATATAGGCCCCCATGTTTCCTTAAGTTATCTAATATTTTTTTTCTTCTGATAACCTTTTGGTTCCAGATAGTGAGGAATCAACCAGTGCAGACTGCTAGTATTTGGATGCTTTCTATGATTTCAGATAGTATGTGATTATATTTCTTAACTTCTTTAATAGTGTTTTATAGTCCTTGACAAATATTAGATGGTTGGTGTGCTTTTGCAACAAAGAGAGTTTTTTTTGTTTAATCCTGCTTCTGGTTTACTGAGATTTACTCCATCCATTACATCATGATGCAGCATGACTTGTAAATGACGAGGCAAGGGCATTATTAGCACAGACGTGAGATGGGGCAAGGACATTATTAGGCGAAAGACAAATACCCATGTGGATGATTATTCTTTTGTAATTTTGGATAATGTTACCTATCTTTCAATTTGGAATGCTATACTTCTGTAACTTTATGTAACACTAGTTGATTTCTTTGGATTATATATTAAATATCTTTATTTTAAATATTATTTGAATGTCATTTGTAGAATTGATTGCTTTGTTTATTGATGTTTAAATTGAATAAAAATTTATTAAATGCACATTTCATGAACAAGGTCTTTAATGACAGGTTTTGTTAGTAAAAATATTTTTGTTGACTATCAAGTTTGTTAGCTTATATTAATTTTCCAACAGGTATATGTGTGAACTAAACGATTTTTACTCACAATGTAATATGTCACCTTAGATTCATTTTCCTACAGCAAATTGTGTTGCCTAAGATACGTTATCCTGACATATATATGTGTGGGTAATAGTTGAGTTATAATGACACTTCTTGTTGTTATTATAAGAGCTAACCCTATTATGACACCTTTTGGGACAACAGGGCACATTACTGTTGGGATAACTACATGTGTCAGGATAGCTTCTAATTATGTTGTCTGAATTCTGCAAAGCTCTGTATATATAATTTCTCTGTTGTACAAAAAATAGAACATGAAATAAAGCTGCCGAATCTCAACACAGACTCCCAAATGGAGATTATAGTTTTTTGGTGTGTGTGGTTTGATTGTGGGGGAATTATTGCAATCTCAATAAACATCCAATGTGTGTAATGTCACTGATTGCAACTTCATACTTTGTTTGATGTTATGACACTTTTTTTACCAACAAGAGCACATGAATCATTATAGAATGGAATATTGACGAGGTACGTTAAATTTATGAATGAAAAAGAATTTTGAAAAAATGTGAGTTGGATTTGTGTCATGATATATCCAAAGTGATAAAGTAGTCGTAGATCATAACATTCCGTGCACTAAGCAGGGGCGATTACAGAATTCGAGTGTCGTGGGAGTTTAACTACAATTTTGTAGGGTTGATATTATATGATTTTAGTTTTCCGAAAAATATACATGTATAAAACAAAGAAAATCAAAAACTCGTGGGGGTGACCGACTGATCACTAAAATTATTAAGCGATTTAGCAAATGCTAATAATATAGCGGCAAATAAAAATTATCGATCCCACGAGGAATGAAATATCGAATAATCAAATCAAATTTTGAAACGTTGTTTTAAATACATTAAAAACTAAAATAGAACCAAAATGAGAAATCTTAAAAACAAGACAATGAAAATTGAAGGGTTTTAAATCAGATGCACAGTTCAGATTCTAGGGATTTTATTACTATCCTTTCTGACATGCAATAGAAAAATTAATCAAATACCAATTTAATTCCTTGCATCGTGGAAGTTACAAAAGTTTTGCAAATCTCTTTGTTTGACAAATTACAAAGTTGATTATCGAATTCTCTTTATCCTTCCGGTCTCAAGAATAATTCAATAACTCCAAAAATATAAATTAATTCCTATGATCTAATTCTTTCTTTTTAAGATAAGGATTATTAATCATATTATGAAATTCTTTTCCTGTTAACGATTATCAGCTTTTGTGTCTCAAATTAATTAACTAGCAACCTAAATAAGTGGCCAACAAATCCAGATTGAGAATTAAGCACAAAATTTCATAAACCAAGCAAAGAAAGACATTAGATCTAATTAATCCATAAACATGCAGTCAGGATAGATTTTATAACCCTAGAATCTGATAAATAAATTAGTTCATGATGTTCATAATCAAAGACATTATGGAAAGATAACAATGTCAAGAAATTGATCCAGATCTAGCAATTCTGTCTTGAATCTCCAAATCTAAATAAATATCAAAGTCTGCCTTGAACAATAATTAAAATTCTCAAACTATGGTCTCCAACCCTAAAAACTCAAAACTAAAGTGTTATATAGTTGTAGAAGTGATCCCCACAAGGTATATGACTAAACATGGTAGAATTTTTCAAAAATTACAACTTTCCCGAGCAAGACAAATCCACGTCGACCGATATAGCCATGCGTCTGTCGACGCGCTTATTTACATTGACACATCCTCCGTCGTGCGCCACGTCAGCATCAACCCATGCGCGTCGACCGACACGAGTCCGCGTCGGTCAACACGCCTCCTCGTGTCGACTTCTTGGCTGAATCGGATTGCCTCCTCCCATCGACCTCTGTGTCGACCGACGCATGCCTGCATGCCTGCGTCAGTCGAAACAGAGCCTTCCTTCCAGCATTCACTTTTCGACCTTGTGCGAAAATTACCTAAATTCGTGCAAGTTTTCACCACCAACAACACATACAACACTAATACACTACGATGCACAAATAAATATGATAAATACGCAACTTGGAAACTAAATGAGCTAGAAACAAATTGATTAGTTAGCGAAATCACGAACTTATCACCGACCTCGGCAACCCAATGCTCATGCCAACCCTGGCACTAAGTCCATTTTTGGTTAATCGTGATGAATTGAAGTGTGTTTATCTTTTATATATACATGGGCCCGATGCATGAGATTTTAATTATTTATATGTAATATTAAATTTGATATTTTATTTGTAGGCAAATAGTATATATATATATTTAAAATACGTAAAATATAAAATTATATGATAATACATATACTTTATTCATATAGTATATATGTCATATTAAATTGACATATATTTACTTTTATTAATTGTAGATTTTATTTTATACGTCAAAATGTTAGCTAGTTTTTAATTTAAACAGTGTTTATAAATTATTTTGTTATTTTTATATAAATTTTGATACACAATTTAAATGAGTAAGGGTGTCTCATCACTCATGAACAATTAATCATATACAAAGCGCTTAATCACTTATGCTTTGAGATCGAAATTTATATATTATTTTTTTAAAGGATGAATTTCACTCCATAATTTTTATTTTCTGCTAAAGAATCTTCATTATTTTATATCGTATTGAAAACTTTCAATATTTTAATATTTAGTTTTTAACCTCCAATTTATCTTTCTTCCCTCCCTTTTAATTAAAGGAATTTATGTATTATAAGATTATTTGTTACAACATTAGTAATTTATTAATCTCGCTTGTGTTAAAAATTTATACACTCAATCTCCCTCTAAAACTCTTCTCGAAGAATACTTTTCAAACATAATTAATGTAATTGATTATCATTAAATCAGAGTAGGATCAACAACTTTATTTGGGAATCAACAACCAAACTTCTTGCACTTGTTTGCTTAGGATGTCAACCCATTAGTTTTTGGGTCATCCCTATCGGGTTGTGGATTATTCGTAGCCCATGTTTCCTCTTTGACTATTATAACATTAACGTTAAATTTCAACTATTCGACTTTATTCGTTTTGTTATTTTATCCACTTTATTTAATGTGTCTATCAATTTATTTCCTTCATGCATCTTATCCCTTTACCGATTGCACATCTTCCTAATAATCTATTTAGCCTTGAAATAAATATTCTCAAATTCACACGCATTTTGAAATTTTCAAAATTTTAATGCAAAATAAGAAACTCGAATGTTCTTGTATAGGGTAGGTATATCACAATAACTTCGAAGAATACTTTTCAAACATAATTATTTTAATTGATTATCTTTAAATCATAGTAGGATCAACAACTTAATGTAGGAATCAACAACCAAACTTCTTGCACTTGTTTGCTTTGGATGTCAATCAGGATTATCCATAAATTTTTGGGTCAGTCTTATCAGGTTGTGGGTTATTTGGTTGGGGTCAAATCGGACCGAATATTTTTTAAGCTAAAAGATCTTGACCTTAACACTAACCCATCAATTTTCAGGCTAGCCTATGGAGCCAATGAATTATTTTTCATTTATAATATTTTTTCATGTTATTAAATATCTTCTCAATTTAAAATCTTTGAAATAATAAAATATGTAAAAAATACATCTATTTTATCTTAAATATTAAATATTATAAGTATGGTAATATAATTACGATAATAAATTTTAATAAAAAATTAATCAGGCTAATTAGATCAACTCGTTGATTTTTGGGCTCAATCCCATTGAGTCTCGAGTTATTCGGTTTCGGGTTATTAGGTAAATAAATTTCCGGGCTTAAATATCTAACCTTAACCCACATTCTGGCTCGAGTTAATTGGTTCAACCATAGGACTTGGGGCTAAATTGACATCCGTATATTTACTATAAAGTAATGCGTGTTATGTTATTTCAATACATTTACCACACACCAAACATATCGACATCACAACCTCTTCAAATCATTTTTTTATTATGCGGTGCTTTGCACTTGCTCTCCAAACTTCTTTTTCTCTCCTTGTCATTCTAATAATTTTAAATTTATTTTATTTTACAAAATAATGTGAGATGTTAATATTTTTGCATTTGTAGTATCACATCGTAATATTTCACATTTTAATTTATTTTAGCTATACTGAGACATCCTAATTCCTTTCTCATTTTTATGTTATTTTACGCTATAACTTGACCTAAAAAATAGTCTATGAATTTATATTATCTTAAAAACATTATGATACTACAATTTCTTTCCCATGTTTCATTTCATTATACAGTTTTATATTCTAATAAATTTTATCTTTATATGTATTTTATATTATAGTGCGATGTTCGAATGTTATTTTTTATTTTATTTCATTATACACTATAGTGCAACATTATATCACTATCTACCATTTGATTTTATTGCATATTATTGAGAAATTAATTCTAATGCTCTTTTAGAGAATTTCATAATACTCAATCATATTATAATTTATACGATTTTGTGATATTCTTAACTACTATTCATTTTAATTTTTTACTTATAATGTGATATCCTAATAATTTTTTTCCTTATTTACTCATATTTAATATTTTTTCTTATAATCGGGGATTATAATTAATATTAAAGATTTAAAATAAAAATCTTATAATTTCACAATCCAAATAAATACTTATCACATCATCTGATAGTTATATATCAACTGTTTTTAATATAATAAAATTTATATCTATGCCCTCCAATTTTATTTTAAGCCCTCCAATTTTATATATATATAGAGAGAGGAGAGATCATGTAAAAAAAATCCCTCTGTGAAAAAAAAGAATGAATCATGTCCATTAGATCTAAAAAAAATCAATGGTTGATATTCAAACAAGCAACAACTAAAACACAATCAAACAACAAAATAATCAAGCAACAACTAAAACGCAACTAAGCAACGTTGCAATCAAGCAACGACCTGAATACAATCAAGCAACCTCATGAACACAATCAAGCATCTTTCTCACTTTCTCACGTTAAGACCTTTCTCACCGGATCATAAGAATAGATCTCGCGTGTCCATCTCATCAAATCGACGAACAGATTCATTCTCAGCAAATTAAAAAAGACGGCATTTTTGTCCCAATATCCTACAGTAAAGGCTAAAATTGCAAAAATACTCAAACACAAACAACAACCTGCATTTTAAGCCCGATTTACTTCATTTTTACATTACGAATTAAAAAAAATAAAATTACACCGCATTAACTGTCGTAAGTTCATTTTTGACCATCCTACGTGCATCTATAAGAATGCTATCATGCATTTTTGGTTACATTCTTATTGACTTTGACACAATTTCATGAATCACGATATGTCAACTTTTTACATTTTGCACACATTCTCATTGGTTTATCCAACATTCTAAGAGCTTTCTCATTTCTCGAATCAATTCGACTTCCACTGCCTTTGGTTTTCACAATAACTGGAGGCAACACTTCAATATTTTCAGGAACCGATCGACCATAAAAACCTTCAAATATCTTCTTCTTCAAAGCAGCAACACGAGCATAGTCCCTATAAAAATCAATACCATCATCAACAGTTCTAAAAACTCTACCCTTAAAATGCTTCATCTCATCAACACACTTTGGAATAAATGAACCTGTAAGATACAAAAATGCACAAAGTTAACACTAAAGATGCACAATATAATAGTAAAAATGAACGTCGATCTGAATAACACAAATTTTTTTAAAACTATATTCATGCACGAATCAATTACGAAACAGAGTCTACAATTCCAAAACAAGATCAAATCATCTCCTAGCATTAAAAAAAGATCAAAAGAAGCATGAACACTATCGCAAATAAAAAATACAAAGCTATGAACTTACCTTCAGATGATCGATCAGACATGACTTCTTCAAACGACCGAACTCCAAAATCAAAAACAAAACTCAATAACAACCACAATTTCGAAGTCGAGACCGAACACGAATGCCAAATCCAGAAACAAAGATAAAAAATTTGATCGCACAGTAGAAATATAAAGCAAATCGAACGAAGAAGGAAGATGAAATCA
Source organism: Plectranthus barbatus (assembly GCA_026898455.1). Classification (NCBI taxonomy): domain Eukaryota; kingdom Viridiplantae; phylum Streptophyta; class Magnoliopsida; order Lamiales; family Lamiaceae; genus Plectranthus; species Plectranthus barbatus. Next base: position 119,899 of record JAPKLW010001812.1, on the reverse strand, counting down.
CATCGCGCGAAAAAAGGTATGAAAAATCTAATTAAATATGGAAGGAGATGTTTTAAAAACCTAAAATTACAAAAATAACCTTAATAAATCAACACTGCAGGATAATCGAGGAAAACTGAACACGGACTGAAATAAATCATGAGCGTTCAAATCACAAAGTCAAAGGCTGAGATTTATTCTCATTTCTCATACTAAAAACTATTCTCATATGATCACTACTCTCTATATATATATATATATAGATTTGATCCATGTTTGATAGATACACCCTTTCCGAACCTTTGATCTTCTAGTTTTTTTGTAGTTCGTTTTAGGATAGTTGGTGTTGAGGCTGGGCCCAAACAGCCCAAAATAAAACGAGACCGGTCCATTCCCTCGAAACTGACCAAGGCGAACATGGCCCAACAACCTGAAGTCCAACCAGTGGCGGCCCACAGGCCATGTCAGTACCCGCTCCAACAAGCAAGACCGACACCAGGATCAGGCTCGACACCGCCCCCAGCATCAAGTTTAGACCCGACCCCGGGGATTGAACCAAATGCGCCAAAAACTATCACAAAGTTGTCTTTAAATGAACTAAATCAGGGGCCAACACAGAGTTTGAGCACTGTGTGTTGTATACAATAACTGAGTACAAGAACAGAAGTGAAGTACAAGGGAATTCTTGCAGAAATTAAAAAATACAAAAAAGATGTAACCAAAAAGAAGAAAAGTCGAGTCGAGACGATCTCTTTCCGTATGACAAATACGCCACTATAGAGCTCGATTTATTGGCGGTTTGTCTCCAATGATAAAATGACTACATCTAAGTTGAAACAGCACCATAATTGAGCAAGCTCTGGCGAACTCAGATGGAGCAGAACTGAGCTTGGAGGGAAAAAAATCAGCTAAGATGCAAAAATGGTAAGTACAAAATGCAACCTGGGGATGCCTATTTATAGGCATGTCCAACACATAAGGAGCATGTTAGGCAGTTAACACTGACGACAGTTACACGCGATCGAGATTCTAGGATCGACATGATGACACAACGGTTACATGCACAAAATTCGGATTGTGTGTTTGAACAGGAGATGAAACGATCCTCGACAAATCAACATGTGCACTAACTCATCAGCCTCGTCACTGGCGCTGACTCGATGCCATGTCACGTCCAAGTGTACGATACATTGATTGGGCCGACCCAATCAGCTGACTCATTCTTATGAGCCCAATGAGCTCACATCTATTGTCCAAAAAGATAAAATCTTGATGGGACAAGCCAAGCCCTTGGCCCAAAGACCAGCAATTAGTTAGAATCAAAAGCTGAAACTGGAGTCTAATTAAATATTTATTCACGGAAAATTTCCTGAAATACCTCAAATTCCAACATTGTGGGACTCAGTCCTAATTATGTAGGATTGATCCCTTTTAATTTTGTTTTTTTTTTAAATTATATATATTTATATTAAGAATAAAAAATTCCCATCATCCTGTGGAAGCGGGTATATCAGCCCGTAAACTGAATTATTTTGGATTATGCCAAATTGAAAACAAAACCACAAACTGAGAAGAAAAAGTTGTTTCTTTGCGCACAAAAATATTAATACCTACATTAAGAAGCTTTAAAATAATTAGGTAAATCAAATTGACTGCAATTGAAATACTCATGGTTAGGGGTGGCAATTCGTGCGGATCGGATCCTTATCGTGTCAATCCGTTATCGATCCGATCCGTTAAGGTCAAATCCGTATCGATCCGTTAAGAAAAATCAAAATCCGATCCGTTAAGCTCAAATCCGTATCCGCATGAATCCGATCCGTATCTGTTAAGGATCAAATAAGTATCCAATCCGAATGATCCGTTATGTATCCGATCCGATAAAGATCTGATAAGAATCCAAATCGGATTAATTCAATAAGAATCCGTTTCAATAAACACAATTATAATCCAATAAAAATTTGATAAGATAATACAAAATATTCATATTTGATTGTTGAAATAATGTGTTTGATAAATAAATAAAACTGCAACTTCATTTGAAACTAAAATCCTCAATCAAATATCCGAAGATACATAGATAAATCTTAAATTCCAATTCTAGTGGTCAAACATGCTCATTTCTAAATATTGATCAATCTTTCACCTTGGTCGTCAATACTCCACTTACAATTTTGAGGGAGAAAAATATTAATTAAAACTTTAAGATTTATAACAAATAAAATAAATTATAATAAATACTTTTAATCTATCATGTTGAAATTGAAAGAGTTGAGACAATGAATGAGAATCTACAATATTTTCATCAACATTAAAATTTAAGATCTCACCTTTTAGTTAATCCGTTGATACAACTTAATTAAAAACTTTAAGTTGAGAAAAAAAGAAAGTTATTAAATTTTGATAGTAGAAGAAAATAAACATTAAAAAATATAATTAATAGATAAATAAATACATTTTTGGTGGTGAATTAATAAAATGGGACACGAACAATGAAGAACCAAGAGATTTGAGTTTTTGAAAGAATTTTAAATCTATATTAATATATCAAAATCAATTAATTAATTATTATATTTAAAAAATAAATAATTTTTATTAATTTATTAACGGATATCCGTATCCGATCCGAATCCGATCCGTTTAATGAATTATCCAATCCGATCCGTATCCAATCCGAATCCGATCCAAAATTTTTGTGTCCTTATCGTGTCGATCCGATAAGGATCCATATCCGATAAGCCTCAATCCATATCCGTTATTATCGTGCGGATTTGTGTCGGATTATCGGATCGGATCAAAAATTGCCACCCCTACTCATGGTTATCGAAATCACGAACCTTCTCACTCGTTGTTCGGCCATCTTAGGTATCGTTGTTCAGTTATCAAAAGCACGAACCTTCTCCTCGTCGTCCGGCCTCACTGTTTTGGCCAGGCCCTTTTATTTGTGGGTGGCCTCAGGAATCATGAGTCCCAGCCAATCTTGTTTTTTTAGATTTATAGAGAAAGTTTCAATGATAGATAAATTATTGATAATCACGAAAACAAAAATGAATCGTTTACCTATGTAATTGTGATATAATGGATAAATAGTTTATAAATCTACCGCATTATTTTGAGGGGAGAACCCGTCAAAATGTTCTGAAATTTACTTAGTCAGTGATTTTGTCCCAATTTTTTAAAATAATATAATTATGTCCCAAACTTTACATAATTATTTGATTTTGTCTTAATTTTTTAAAATTATGGAATTATGTCTCAATGTTTTGTATATTAAGTAAATATATACTCAAATAATTACTATGTTAATTTTGCATTTAGTCACCCGTTAAATATTGACATGTCAAATAACATGATTTTTTCTTTTATTTTATATTGACAAGTTTTTCAATTGACATTGTTTTATCAAAAAAAATTATTTTGAAAAAGAAATAATCAATTAAAAAACTATATTTTCATTGATATATAATTTGACATCTAAATTAATACGAAATTAACTTTGTTAAAGATGAACAATATTTTTACTTAATAGAGTAAACATTAGAATATATTTTCCTAGCATAATAAAAATTGGACAAGATTTCCTATACTAACATCAATTAAAAAAAAAAGTCGCGCCTTTTGACATGTCAACATTTAATGTGTGGCTCAACGCGAAATTAATATCATTAAATATTAGTACATAATTTCATAATTTTAGAAAATTCGAACAAAATCACTTAATTACATAAAATTTGGAACATAATTCCATAATTTTGAAAAAATGGGACAAAATCACTTAATTAAGTAAATTTTAGGACATTTTGAAGAGTTCTAAAGATAGATAAATTATGTAAGAAAATAACAAAATCAGTATATACAATAATCTAAATATAAAACGGTGATTACAAATATAATTACATTTTTTGTTTAATATAGTATTTTTTTAAGAAATAAATTAAACTATTATATTACTCTATCTTATCTAATGTGTGAAATTAATTGGGGCCGTGATGCTGGGGCCATTCTTTTTCTAGAGAATGACTTGGTCCAGGCAAAGTTGCCGCGTTCCTTTATGCGAATACAGCTAGCATATTTTTATTTAGAATTATTAATATAAAAATAAAAAATAAAAAAGTCGGGTTAAATTTTGGTCAAAACGCCTACTCACAACTTTTTCTCAGATCTTTGCTCAAAACAACTTTTTCTCACATCTTTCATCCCCCCCCCAAAAAAAAAAAAAAAAAAAAACCTCTCTCACAGATCCTCCGTCCCTTCAAAAGTTTGAAGTTCTGATAAAAAAAAAAATGGCACAACCCATAGAAAAGATCACTCTCAACCAAGAGATTGATTCAATCGCGGGGGAGCTAAAAGAAACGGACACAAATGGCGACGTCGCTACTTCTCTTTCAGCAAATCCGTCATCTCCTGCAATAACCGAAGTGGAGATTGAAATGAAGACGGTGAGCTCCCCCACCGCTGACTTGCAAGTAAGTGATCCTTCATCAAAAACCTCGCCGTCTATACTTGCACAAACCAGTAAGGTTAATTATATGGTTAGTTTGGGTGATGATTTGCTAGCAATTAAGTCTCGACTTTGTGGGGGTTCACCCAAACTCCAATTCATCCCAATAGTTGGGATGGGAGGCATCGGAAAAACCACCTTGGCTAGAAATGTTTATAACGATCCATACACAACCCATTATTTTGATATTCGTGCTTGGGTCACTGTGTCCCAAGATTACAACACACAAAAAACTGTTTCGGACCTCCTGGATTCGATGAAAGATTTTGTTAATAAGAAATCTGGGCAGAGCGATGAAGAAATAGTATACAAAGGTTTAAAGGGTAGAAGGTATCTTATCGTAATGGATGATGTGTGGTGTAAAGAATCTTGGGATGATTTAAGAGGTGTATTCCCTGATGACCACAATGGAAGTCGAATCATCTTAACAACAAGGTTGTCTGATGTGGCTGTTTATTTCGATTCCCATAGCCCACTTCACCAGATGCGCTTCATGAGTGATGAAGAAAGTTGGGAGTTGATTAGACAGAGGGTGTCAGGACATGAGCGTTGCTCTCCGCAGTTGGAGGAAATTGGAAAGAAGATTGCAAAAAGTTGTAGAGGACTGCCCCTTGCAGTTGTGGTGATTGCAGGACTCCTATCCACAGTGGAAACGAAACCAGATTCATGGTGGACAATCGCAAAGAATGTAAGTTCAATTGTTGCGACAGAAGATGATGGGAAGTTTGATAAGATACTGTCTCTGAGTTATACCCATTTGCCTCATCATTTGAGGTCTTGTTTCTTGTACATGGGAGGTTTCCCAGAAGATCATGATATTTGCGTCTCCAAACTGGTCAGATTATGGGTAGCTGATGATTTCTTGAGATACTCAGAAGGATCATCAAAGAGTTTGGAAGATCAGGCAGAAGAGTGTCTGGAGGATCTGGCCAATAGAAATCTTGTTCTGGTCACAAGAAGGAAGTGGAATGGCAAAATCAAAATTTGCAGCCTCCATGATCTCATCCGGGACTTGTGCTTAAGAAAAGCTCAAAAGACTAATTTTTTTGTGAATCTGATTGATAGAAACATTGAAGGGGAGCAGCATTTCATTGCGACCATGAAAGATCAGCATCGCGTAAGTGTCAAATATCCAATGCTGATGTACCTTTATAGAGCTTATTGCCGAACCATCCATACTATTATGTGCTTCCCTACCTACTATAGTTATAGGAATAATGATCTTCCAGAAGAATTTGGAAAGAAGTTCTTGAAGAGTGTTAGATATCTCAGGGTATTGGATGCAGAAAAAGTGGACATCCAGTCACCATCTCATGAAATATTCGAAAGAATTCATTTAAGATATCTAGCCCTCTGCTTCAGGTCTTATTTCCCCATTCCTGTAGCAATATCAAAGCTTCAGAGTCTTCAAACCTTAGTCATTCATGTAAGTATGCCCAGACTCAATTTCGAGTATTTGCCAGAGGAGATTTGGATGCTGCCACAGTTGAGACATCTCATATGCAGCAGCGGTAGGTTTCCCTGTCCCAAAGATGCAATTACTTCTACTCTGGAAACTTTGCAAACACTTTCCTTAGTGTACCATGATGTGTGTGTGGAAGGGATCCTCGAAAAGATGCCAAATATTAAAAAATTAGGACTTGATTGCTTGGACTATGATTATGGTGCTCACCTCAACAACTTGGTGCAACTGCATCAACTAGAAAATCTGGAATTACGCTATGGTAATTGGCGAAGAGAAAGTATCTGTTTTCCAAGGACGCTGAGAAAGCTGAATTTGTGGAACATGTCGCTTCCCTGGAGTGAGATGAGTGTCATTGGTTCATTGCCAAATCTTCAAGTGCTTAAACTGAGAAGCTTGTCCAGCACGTGGGAAACATGGGAAACATCTCAAGGAGAATTTCCTGAGCTACAATATCTGCTCATCGCATATTCGAGTCTTCAGCATTGGATTAGTGAAAGTGACCACTTCCCTCGACTCAGATTTCTGCTGCTGCATCGTTGTGAGTGTTTGGATGAGATTCCAGAAGCTTTTGGAGAAATTGCGACGCTTGAAATGATTGAGATCAAGTCCTACGCATCCGACTCATCTCTTGCAGAGTCGGCCAAAAGGATACAGGAGGAGCAACGGAGCTATGGAAATGATGCCCTTCAACTTCGAATTGTTGTTTTCACAGGTAAAGAGTGGGAATATTAGCTCACTATGTCTATGAGCTAAGCCAGCTCGCAAAATACTCAAGATCGACTCAAGAAAAAAATTGTAATCGACTTGATATTAGTAGAATCGAGCTCGAGCTACTCGAATAAATGTCTAGTTTAATAATACAAGACTCGACAGGCTCACAAGCCTATTTGAAATTAACTTATTAATTTACAAAATTATCCTTCATACTATATTTATTTACTAACTGACCCCATTATATAAAAAACCAAAACCCTGTTCCCATTTTATTTCTTAGAGTTTTACACTACTGTCTTGGGCGCCATTGCCTTCCTTTTCTCTTCTCTCTGAGTTTCAACTATAACTTCTCCAAGCATAGACGACGACAAGGACAAGGCTTATAAAATGATATTTTTGCAATTTCTATGAAGGTAAATTTAACTTGCTCAATTTCTCCACTTGATAAGGAACGTCGACACTTTCTTATCCCTAGTGATTAAGTTCTGGGAATTTTATTCAACTTTTAACAAAAAGTTTATCCCATCTTTTTAATTTTATCGAGAATTTTATCATACATACTTGAAGGTGTTAGGTTTGTGCTAACTCATGCAAATTTTTCCACATGGATGCTGCCATGGCATCTAGGTGGATTATTATTATTATTATTATTATTATTATTATTATTATTATTATTATTAT
>JAPKLW010001812.1:94856-112549 GCA_026898455.1 Plectranthus barbatus | reverse complement strand
ATTATTATTATTATTATTATTATTATTATTATTATTATTATTATTATAATTCGCAACATTGTGGAACTTGGTTCTACATTGTGTCAATGCAATGAAGCAGCATAAGTCCGTTTGTAATATGATTTTATTTTGTTGAATGGCAACATGTTACTAATAGGGGTAAAAAAGAAAAGCTACCGGCTGTACTCGGTTTACATTTATGCATATATATTTTTCGTAAAAAAGAAAAGCACGTGCTCGATACAGCGGGCAAGTTCAGCGTGATATAAAACTTCCAGCAAGTGAAGAATAGTGCACACCAGTGTTACCAGAACTAGCAAGGACTTAAGAGCTGCTAATATTACAAGATAGTGCTCAATGATGAATCCATCATAGAGAGCCGTGGGCAGTTCCCAGTAGCTCCGCCGGTTGTGGCAAGTCATATGAAAATCACTTTCTGGCGAACGAAGTTGTTGATCTTCTGGTTTAGAGTTTCTTCTATAGATAGAAGATGCTTTTCCCATTAGTTTTTTTGAGTACATCGCTTGTGAATTTCTTAATCATCCGTATTTTTTATATCACTTGCGAATTGGTCCATTTGTTTCTGAAATCTCATAAATCTTGGAGATGATAGCGGGTGAATAAATTGTTGAGCTGTTTCCATGTGGTTCCCAAGGGGAAGACAATGAATGCGTAAGACTAGGAATAACAAAAACCTCTCACTCGGTCGACAACAGATCAATCCCAACCTTAATGGTCTATGGGCCCACCATGAATTTCTTTTAATTCTTTATTAATGGAATAAAGTATTCTCTATTTTATTCGTCCATCAGTTTTCTTATCGATACAACAGTAAAATTAATATGTTTTTATATAATAATATAAAAATAAATAATAAATATACTAAAATTTATAATTCTGAATTCTCTACAAATATAACTAATTTTGATAAGAGATGAGAATGAATCTGAGCCATCAAATCAGGAAATTAATGGATATGATGCTATTTTATCTTCAAAGAATTTGTTGCATTATTTAGGCAAAAAAGTTGCATTAATGGGGTAGATTTGTCAATTTTCATATCCATTAAATCTATAAAATAGGAAAATCCCTAATTTTATGCTCCATTATCCTACTTTTTAGGGATTTCGAATTTGAATGAAAAATTTCCCATAGTAACTTTTTTATCCTCTTTTCACATCCATTATATCTAGAAAAATAGAAAAATTATCAATTTTGTGTACCACCATCCAATTTTTTGGAATTTCAAATTTTATAGAAATAAATTTAGCAAAGTACAATTGCATTATCTTTTAGTGATTTCGATTTTTACAGCATAAATTTACCAAAATTATTTTTTTCACACCAATTTATATTTAGAAAACTAGGAAAATCCTAAGATTCACGCACCATCATCCCCAATTTCTAGGGAATTTGAATTTTAAAATAAATTTTAGTCCACCAATTATAAAAATTAATTTTTTTTCCTCCAGTCTCGTAAAAATCAATTTAACAAGATGCAATTGCATTATATTTTATATCGGATTGCATTATTTAGAATATAAATATTGTATTACCGATAATATTTAAAAATAATTATTCCATTTAAGATACTACAATTTTATACACATAGATAATGCATATTTACATGCTTATATAATGCAACTTACATTAGAAAAATAAAGAACTTTGCTTTAAAATTTTTAATGAATCCATAAAAATACTGCAACTGTACAGACATATATAATTCATATTTACATGCTTAAATAATGTAACTTACATCTGAAAGCTAGACAACTATATTCTAAAACCTCAATCAATACATGAAATACTGCAAATTTACAGGCGTATTTGATGCAAATTTACAGGCGTATTTGATGCAAGTTTACAGGCTTAAATAATGCAATTTATATCAGAAAAATAAACAACTATATTGTAAAAAACTCAATGAAACCATGAAATACTGCAACTGTACGAGCATATATAATGCATATTTACAGGCTTAAATAATGTGACTTACATAAACACAACAGGAAGCTGGAAAAATAGAATAAAAAATTTAAGAAAACGGAGCAGAAGCATTGTTGAAGAAGATCCTAGCCGACCTCACACCCGGCCCACCCCGTTTGCCCAAAGATAAGCCCTTCGGATCCGACATCGATGCCTATGCCCACAAATACACAAGAAAAGGGCTTCACTGCCCCCCTCAACTACTATCGCACCCTCGATCTGTACCCCTCTCTCTTTTCATCGATCTCTTCTATTTTAAGTACGTAGATCGTGTGATAAGATCATGTATGAATTGCAATTGGAAATTGCAGGAACTGGGAGGTGACGACAGCGTGGACGGGGGCGAAAGTGATGGTTCCGGTGAAATTTGTGGTGGGAGATTTGGACATGGTGCATACGATGCCGAGAGTGAAGGAGTACGTGCATGGAGGCGGGTTCAAAGATGATGTGTCGCTGCTGGAGGAGTGCGTGGTGATGGAGAAATTGAAATGACGTAAATTATGGGAATGAAGATACATCTTCCACAATAAAGATTTGAAGCATATAATTTCTCACGTTTATTGTATAAATCAGTTAGAAAAGAATCAAATTATGGTATGATAAAATACTAAAAAGCCCTTAATGAAATTAATTAATTATTAAATTAGGTAATACAATAATTAGGCATATCAAAACTGGACCACATATTATATGAAATAAAAGGACAAAATTCATTCTCATCTCCCATCTAAAGAGGACTTGTGATATGATTACACCTATATATATATATATATATGTATATATATAGGAGTGTGTTAAAGTGACAAGTACCTCTTTAGATGGGAGAAGAGAATGGATCTAAGCCCTTTATTTCTAAATTGGATGGTTAGGATCAAATTTAAAATTAAGATTTAGATTTGATTACATGGGTATTTTAGTCATTTTTGGATAGATATTAGATTTGACTTATCTAATATTAGGGGACCACATCTCATAATTATCTCTCTTGATAATACGTAATTGTTTTCTCTTTATTCTCTCTTCTCTTAGATTTTTGTAAAATTTTAAATAATCATAATTCATTCAATTTAAATTATTTTTTCATGTATTATATATCAAATTAAAGATAATTTAATTATCTTTAAAACGAAATCCATATTGGATATGCTTTGAATAAAATATCATAGTAAAAATAAAAATTAGTAAGTTTATTCATAGATCATTTATTAATGCACATATAATGCAACAAAATAAAAATGATAATGCAACAACTAAAACTAAATAATGCAATATAAAACAATGGCTATGTAAAACTGTAACATTAATAAGTTGAAATGAATAATACAACAGAATATAAAGAATAATGTAATAATTAAAACTAAATAATGCAACATAATATAAAGTTTAGACAATGACATAAGTAAAACTGAAACATTAATAAGTTAAATTGAATAGTGCAACAAAATATAAAGGATAATGCAATAACTAAAACTAAATAATGCAACATCATATAAATTATAATGTGATGACATATGTAAAGTGACATTAATAAGTTGAATTGAATAATGCAACTTAATATAAAACTGAAACATTAATAAGAAGAATTAAATAATGCAACATAATATGAAGGATAATGCAATAACTAGAACTAAATAATGCAACATAATATGATAGATAATGCAATAACGTATGTAAAGCTGAAAAATTACAAATTTTTTTTTTTTTGCTATGATTTTTTATGCTAAACATATGTAATATGGATTTTGTTTGAAAGATTATTAAATTATCTTTAATTTGATATATGATACATAAAAAATAATTTAAATTAAGTGAGTTATGATTATTTAAAGTTTTATAAGAAGTTTAAAGGAGAGAAAATATTGAAAAAAAATAAAACGTTAGTTGGAGAAGAGAGAGATTATAAGATTCTTTGTAACCACCATATTTTATTTACCTAAATACCCTTAATTATAGTTTATAATAAAAAATAAAAATCAAATATAAAATTTAAAATCATATCTCAACCATTAAATTTAACAAATTAAAGGTACATATTTATTCTCTTCTCCTATCTAAAAGGACTTGTGATATGATTACCGCTCTATATATATATATATATATATATATATATAATAAACTGAGACAAGTTTAAAATTTTTAAATTGATTTGTAATATTTTTACATCAACTTAGTTCCAACATTATTTTGTTATATTTAATTGTTCAATTTAATTTAGTCAATAACTTTTACAAAAGAAATGTCATCATTTCTTTCACTTTTTCATTAAATCAATTATAAGTAGTAATATTAATTTAAAAAGACAATTAAATCAAATATAGGTGATAAATTTTGTAAAATTATTGTAGTTGAATTAGATTAGCGAAAAATTAATTAAATATTGAAATGATTGTGTGATTGGATGGTTGGTGCGGTTGTTGATAAACATAGTCTAGGTGATGTCTTGGTTAGCATGGTTGAGGTGAGGGACTTCAACTTCGCCGCCCAGGTGGTGTTTTGCCCAATCGTTTGGCACCTTGTTCCACAGTTGCAACTTTCGGTTCCTAATTAAAAAATAATAATAATAATAATCCACGTGGATGCCACATCAGCATCCATGTGGAAAAACTTGCGTGAGTGAGCACAAATCTAACACCTTCAATTATCTAGGATGAAATTAGAATTAAAAGATGGGATAAAATTACCTAAAGGTTAAAAATAAAGATGAGATATCTTAGAAATTTAATTATTTGCGATAAAAAATCTAGTTGTGAGTCTTAATTTCTTCCAAAAACTAGCATTAATACGAATATCGATGTTATTAATTTTTTTTTGGGTATCACACGAAAAGGCCTCGTACTAACGAGAGTTACGTGGACTTTTATATATAAGGAATTCTTTTCTTATTTTTCCAATGTGGAACATTTGAATTTGATATATCCAACATCAACATCAGGGGGAGTCAGGGGCGGCACTATGTAGAGGCTCACGGGGTCGGCCGCCCCCACGGCGTTTTGAATTTTTTTTTATATACATATATATTTTTTTAAAAAAAATAAAATTTTATAGTGTCGACCCCACAAAATTACGATCGAGCCCCCATAATACTCGAACTCTACATCCGCTCCTGGGGAGGCACTCCATCTGTTTCTCATTCACGGATTGAGAGGCCATGCTTGATATACCGTTACTGGTTGGGATACGCAAAGGCGAATCTACATGTACAAAAGGAGGGGCTCCATCCCCCAATTCGGAAAATTTTCAGTTTTGTATTAATATGATATTTTTATGCATAGCCTCCTTTATTTTGTTGTGAACTTTGTTGTTGGACCATAAATCCATTGATAATAGTTGAAGAAATGAGAGAAAATTTAAAATAAATTGGAGAAATATTAGAGAGAAGTATTTCTGGTAATTTTTTGTTTAATCCTTGTTACCACCAACAACCATAGATCACGCTTTTACAAAATATATAAACCTAACAATCATTTACCTATTTTCTAGCTATTAAAATAAACAAATACTCCTAAATATATATATGTATTAAAGTAAGTTTATTGTTAAATACTTGCATTTTAACTAAATTCAAGTTTATTAAAATTAAAAAAATAATAAATATCGAGCTACACGAGCATATATTAATGCTGAGTTATAATAATGGGCAATATACAACTAAAAAAGTGAAGTAATTATATTATATGGACATGTACTGCAAGATTATTTCAAAACTAATTTATAGTAATATTTTGAATAAATTTGTATCTCCTACGGTACGAATGTTTATATTTATTAATATTGATGAGAGGAAAAAAAAATATGAGATGACAAGAAACACAATATATAAATGTTTGGGAATGAAAGAGATGATAAGTGGTATTGAAATACGTAGAGAGATATAATAGAAGATAACTAAGATTGGATTAGTAATTTAAAGCATGAGTTTTAACATGACTAACTTTATTAAAGTTTAAGCTAAATTCAATCGAGTCTTAATATTTCATTGCTATATATAAACACAATCAATAGAATTGATAAACTTTAATAATAAATTATTAGTAAAGTTTGATATCTAAGACTCAAATTTTTTTTTTTCATATTTAGTTACAATTTCACTTTTGCAAACATGCATCTTTTTTAAGCCATAATTGATATATATGATCTCCTAAAAAATCTTAAATCCCTTAAATATAGGTAACTACAAATATCAACAAATGCTTTTAAAGCATAAACATCAAGATTCTCAACGAATTCATAATAATTCTTGCCTCAACTTTGATCTAAACAAATTTTCACCTCAACTAATACCTATTGGATTCATGGCTCCTATTTCTGACTCCACTATTAAATAATATATCAATTATTTCTCACATGTTTTAACACCATTTCACGAATTGACATAAACAAAATCATGAAATGGGAAATTCCTAACTGAAACAACTAAATTGTTCCAACCATTCCACTATATGCACCAATTACTATTGCAAAGTTGTCTTTAAATGAACTGAATCAAGGGCGAACACAGAGTTTGAGCATTGTGTTTTGTATACAAGAACTGAGTACAAGCACATAAGTGAAGTACAAGGGAATACTTGCAGAAATTAAAAAATACAAAAAAGATGTAACCAAAAAGAAGAACAACCGAGTCGAGACGATCTCTTTCCTTAAGACAAATATGCCACTATAGTGCTCGGTTTATTGGCGGTTTGTCCCCAACGATAAAACGACTACGTCTCAATAAAAATAGCACCGTAATCGAGAAAGCTCTGGCGAACTGAGATGGAGCAGAACTAAGCTTGGAGGGAAAAACATCAATTAGGATGCAAAAATGGTATGTACAAAATGCAACATGAGGATGTTTATTTATAGGCACGTCCACCACCTATGGATCATGTTGGGCAGTTAACACCGACGACAGTTACACGCGTAATGCACGAAATCCGGATCGTGTTTTTGAACGGGAGAAAAAATGATCCTCGACAAATCAACATGTGCGCTGACTCATCAGCCTCATCAATGGCACTGACTCAATGCCATGTCACGTCCAAGTGTACGACATATTAATTGGGCCGACCCAGAACCCAGTCATCTGACTCATTCTTATGAGCCAACGGGCTCATTTCTGTTGTCCAAAAAGATAAAATCTTGATGGGACGAACCAAGGCCAAGGTCCACGGCCCAATGACCGGCAAAAGACCAATTATCGAGAATCGAAAACTGGAAGCGAAGTCGGATTAAATATTCAATCATGGAAAATCTCCTCATACCCCGAATTCAAACATAGTGGGACTCAATCCTAATTATGTAGGATTGCTCCCTTTTAGTTATGTTTTTTCTAAATATTTTATAATTTATATTAAAAATAAAAAATCCCATTATCCTGTGGAAGCGGGTATTTATCAGCCCGTAAACTTAATTATTTTGGATTATGCCAAATTGAAAGCAAAACCACAAATTGAGAAGAAAAAGTTGTTTCTTTGCACACAAAATTATTTATACATGCTAGAAGAAGCATTAAAATAACTAGATAAATCAAACTGGCTGCAATGGAAATACTCAATACTCATTTATACTTGACTTCTTGGATACGAAGCTCTGACCCATTGCACGGTTATCGAAAGCACGAACCTTCTCACTCATCGTTTTGCTATCTTTGGTATCTTTGTTTGGTTATCAAAAGCACGAACCTTCTCCTCTTTGTTCTGTCTCACTGTCTCGAGCAGGCCCTTTATTTGTGGGTGGGCAGTTCTGTCTCACTGTCTCGAGCAGGCCCTTTATTTGTAGGTGGGCTCAGGAATCATGAGTCCCAACCAATCTTTTTAAACTACTGCATTATTTTGAGGGGAGAATCCGTCAAATTGTTCTAAAGTTTAATTAGTTACGTGATTTTGTCCCAATTTTTTTAAAATAATGGAATTATGTCCAAAGTTTACATAATTAGGTGATTTTAACTCAGTTTTTTAAAATAATGGAAATATGTCTCAATGTTTAGTATATTAAGTAAATATGTCCTCAAATAATAAGTATGTTAATTTTGCGGTCAGTCACCTTTTAAATACCCAAATGTCAAAGAATACGATTTTTTCTTTTATTTTTAATTGATAAGTTTTTCAAATGACATTGTTTTATCAAAAATCTTCATTTTTATTTATCTGATTTTGAAAAAAAAAAAAAACAATATCAATCAAAAAATTATATTCTCATTGATATATGAACAGTTAACTTCTGACTTGATATGAAATTAACTTTGTTAAAGACGAATGATATTTTTATTTAATAGAGTAAACATTAGAATATGTTTTCCTAACAAAATAAAAATTGGGACAAGATTTCCAATACTAGCATCAATTAAAAAAAATAAAAAGACATGTCGACATTTAATGTCTGGCTCAACACGAAATTAATATCATTAATAATGGAGAACATATTTACCTAATATTTTAAATATTAGAACATAGTTCCATAATTTTAGAAAACTCGAACAAAATCACCTAATTTGGTAAATTTTGGACATAATTCCATAATTTATTTTATTTTAAAAATAAGAGGCTAAAAACAGTGGTTGTATACCCTTAAAAGATAGACAAGTTTTTTAAGAAAATAACAAAATCAGTATATATTATAATATAAATATAAATGGGATTACAAATATTATTACATTTTTGTTTAATATAATATTTTGCTTTAAAAAATAAATTAAATTATTATATTATATTATAAAAATCTATCTTATTCAATATAAGAAATTCATTGAGTTGGTAACTTTGTCCGGCGAAGTTGCGGCGTTCCTTCCTACTATGCGATTACAGCTAACATCTTCTGCTCTCCACCAACCCATTACAAAAGAAAATCAACGTAAATCATATTTTATTAATATACAAAAAAAAAGTCGGGTGAATTTTGGCTATATACGCGTACCGACTTTTTCTCAGATCTTTCCTTTAAAAAAAAATAAATAAAGTCTCTGTCAGTTCCGTCTGTCCCTTCAAAAGCTTGAAGTTCGAATAAACCTCTTGCTCTTTCATGCTCTGAATTGCCGGAAAAAGTTGTTAGTTGACTTAGTTCTGATCAACCAAAATGGCTAGCATCGCACTTGCTTCCCTCAGGCAATCCTTAGAAAAGATCACTCTCAACAAATATAAGATTTACATTTCTCTTTATCAAAATGAGCAAATTAGATCTATCTATGATCAACTCCTTTTCCTTCAACAGTTTGCTCAAGATTCACCGGCGAAGCCCAATTTTCCCGACAGGAGACTCACGGATTTTGCACATGAAGCAAAAAATGTTATTGAGCTCTTCATTTGGGAGAAAAACCGATCTCGTTTTAGATGGAGCTATTATCTACGCTTACTATCCATGTTTAGTAAGCGCAAGGTTGATTTCAACCATCAGCTACGGATAGTAAGAGAAGAGATTGATTCAATCGCGGGGGAACTAAATGAAACGGACACGAATGGCGACGTCGCAACTTCTCTTTCATCAAATCCGTCATCTCCGGCAATAACCGAAGTGGAGATTGAAATGGGGACGGTGAGCTCCCCCACCGCCGACTTGCAAGTAAGTGATCCTTCATCAAAAACCTCCTCATCTATACTTGAACAAACCAGTAAGGTTAATTGTATGGTTAGTTTGGTTGATGATTTGCTAGCAATTAAGTCTCGACTTTGCGGGGGATCGCCCAAACTGCAATTCATTCCAATAGTTGGGATGGGAGGCATTGGAAAAACTACCCTGGCTAGAAATGTTTATGACGATCCTTTGACAACCCATTATTTTGATATTCGTGCTTGGGTCACAGTGTCCCAAGATTACAGCACACATAAAGTTGTTTCAGGCCTCATGGATTCGACGAAAGATTTTGTTGAGGAGAAATCTGGGCAGAGTGATGAAGTAACAGTATACAAAGGTTTAAAAGGTAGAAGGTTTCTTATTGTGATGGATGATGTGTGGTGTAAAGAAACTTGGGATGATTTAAGACATGTATGCCCTGATGACCACAATGGAAGTCGAATCATCTTAACAACAAGGTTGTCTGATGTGGCTGTTTATTTCGATTCCCAAAGCCCTCTTCACCAGATGCGCTTCATGAGTAATGAAGAAAGTTGGGAGTTGATTAGACACAGGGTGTTAGGAGATGAGCATTGCTCTCCGCATTTGGAGGAAATTGGAAAGAAGATTGCAAAAAGTTGTAGAGGACTGCCCCTTGCAGTTGTGGTGATGGCAGGACTCCTATCCACAGTCGAAATGAAACCAGATTCATGGTGGACAATCGCAAAGAATGTAAGTTCAATTGTTGCGACAGAAGATGATGGCAAGTTTGATGAGATACTGTCTCTGAGTTATACCCATTTGCCTCATCATTTGAGGTCTTGTTTCTTGTACATGGGAGGTTTCCCAGAAGATCATGATATTCGTGCCTCCAAACTGGTCAGATTATGGGTAGCTGAGGATTTCTTGAGACACTCAGAAGGATCATCAAAGAGTTTGGAAGATGAGGCAGAAGAGTGTCTGGAGGATCTGGCCAACAGAAATCTTGTTTTGGTCACAAGAAGGAAGTGGAATGGCAAAATCAAAAGTTGCAGCCTCCATGATCTCATCCGGGACTTGTGCATAAGAAAAGCTCAAGAGACGAATTTTTTTGTGAATCTGATAGATAGAAACATTGAAGGGGAGCAGCATTTCATTGCAAACATAAAAGATCAGTATCGGGTAAGTGTCAAATATCCAATGCTGACGTACCTTTCTAGAGCTTATTGCCCATCCATCCATACTATTATGTGCTTCCCTATGTACAATAGGTATCGTCCAAAAGAATTGGGAAAGAAGTTCTTGAAGAGTGTTAGGTCTCTCAGGGTATTGGATGCACAAAATGTGGACATCCAGTCACTATCTCATGAAATATTCGAACTAATTCATTTAAGATATCTAGCCATCAGCTTCAGGGTTGGTTGCACTTTCACCATTCCTGTAGCAATATCAAAGCTTCAGAGTCTTCAAACCTTAGTCATTAATGCCGGAGGATATTTCTTGTATTTTCCAGAGGAGATTTGGATGCTGCCGCAGTTGAGGCATCTCATATGCTACTGTAGGTTTCCCTATCCCAAAGATGCAATTACTTCAACTCTAGAAAATCTGCAAACACTTTCCTTAGTGTACCATGATGTGTGTGTGGAAGGGATCCTGGAAAAGATGCCAAATATTAAAAAATTAGGACTTGATTGCTCTTCCTATGATTATGGTGCTCACCTCAACAACTTGGTGCACCTGCATCAACTTGAAAATCTTAAAGTACGCAATGGTATATTGCGAAGAGAAAGTATCTGTTTTCCAAGGACGCTGAGAAAGCTGAATTTGTGCAACATGTCGTTTCCCTGGAGTGAGATGAGTGTCATTGGTTCATTGCCAAATCTTCAAGTGCTAAAACTGAGAAGATTCGCCTGCATAGGCAGCACGTGGGAAACATCTCAAGGAGAATTTCCTGAGCTCCAATTTCTGATCATCGAAATTTCGGAGCTTCAGCATTGGATTAGTGAAAGTGACCACTTCCCTCGACTGAGATTTCTGCTGCTGCATCATTGTTGGCATTTGGATGAGATTCCAGAAGGTTTTGGGGAAATTGCGACGCTTGAAATGATTGAGATCAAGTCCTACAAATACTACTCCGTGATGAAATCTCTTGCAGAGTCGGCCACAAGGATACAGGAGGAACAACTGAGCTATGGAAATGATGCCCTTCAAGTTCGACTTATTTATTTATGATATTTAATTTTATATTTTTAGGTATTTGAGAACATCTGACTTATTAATAAGAGGCATTCAAAGGTCCTTATACTGAACTAATGGATAGTGAATATAACTCATCATACATATTTTCTCTTCCTAAATAGTATTTACAGCTAATTTGTTTCCGCATTAAAATTGTATGTCGTGTTCAATTTTTTTTATAAATAAGAAATAAACTATGGTATTTTATATAATATTTCCATAAAATACATAAGTAATAATACAAAAAAAAAAAGAAGAAAGAAAAAATCAATCGGAATTTTGAAATTAATATGCATCATGCATGTTGAAACTTAAAATGAGACTAATTGGGTTCGAGACATCTAGCCCATGAAGCCCTCTTTAGATTACATTTGGAATAGTTGAACCATAGGCCCAATCTTCTCAATTATATTTTGTAACACCCCGTATTTTCCGCGCCTTATTTCGCTGAATAATTATTTTATTCACACGCGACGACGGATTGAAGTACGAGCAATACTTATCGGCCTATCTATAATTATTTCGACCCTCTTATTATTATTATATGGGCTACATAAATTAATTTGAGTCCAAGTATTAAATCATGAGGAGCAATGGGCTAGATGAATTATTTTGAGCCCAAGAATTAATTCAAGAAGAGTGTTGGGCTAGTGGACCCATTTGATTATTTCTACAATTTTGGGCCAACTTGGAATAATATTAATTTAGGCTCACTCTATCCTATCATTATATATTAAATATCATGAGGATTCATTTAAGGCCCAATTGATTATTTCAATCGACGACAAATATTATTCGGAATTAATTCCAAGACGATATTCGGAATTAAAATTCCTAATTTATTGGATGTAATTTTCGCCCACTCTTGCATTAAATTATATATATATATATATATATAAAACTAGAGGTTGATTCTGAAGAAATATTCTAGAAATTATATTACTAAATTTCCCTACCAATTTTGGCCCTATTAATTTAAGATAAGGGAATTTTATAAAAATTCCAACCTAGTATTATAAGATGGGGAAATTGATCTAATATTTAATTAAATTAAATGTTGTGAGTGGAATGGGTAATTACCTTAGTGGGTCTTCTAGAAGAGTTTTGATGCTTGGCCCTCTAAATTATTGAAGGGCAAAATAGGGAATAAAGAATTAGACATAATCATGAGTTTTTTTTTTTTTGAGACATAAAGAATTAGACATAATCATGAGTTAGATGGGAATTGTGCATGAAAATACATCTTCACACGCAATCTCACCTCTCCCTCCCTCTCTTGATCATCCTCTCTCTCTCTCTCTCCCACCCCAATTACACTTCATCTTCAACCTCTCATTCACTCCAACCTCCATTGAAGAACCTCCATGGTGCAGCCCCTAAAACCAACCCAAACCTCCACCATTCTTGCTCAAATCACCTCTAAAATTATATAAAACTTATCTATTCACCTTCCTCTACACCCACACACCAAAAGCCCTATCATATTCTCACATTGAAGATTCGACCTAGGCTAGAAATTGAAGATCCATGAAGCCACGAAGTAGATCTAGAGGTGTACAAGTGATTGGAAGCAAGAAGGAAGCAAAAAGGAATGCTAGGAGCTATTTTCGAATATTTTGAGAAGAGAGCTCAAGATCTGAGATTAAAACCTTCAAATAACTCTTACTTATCCTCTTTAGGACTTAATCTACATATTTAAGAGCTTGCATGTAT
Organism: Plectranthus barbatus; assembly: GCA_026898455.1. Lineage (NCBI taxonomy): Eukaryota > Viridiplantae > Streptophyta > Magnoliopsida > Lamiales > Lamiaceae > Plectranthus > Plectranthus barbatus. The sequence continues at coordinate 99,106 of JAPKLW010001812.1, read as the reverse complement.
GATCAAGAGGCCCTATGTCGACTTAGAAGCCATCTGATGAAGTAGGATTCATAATATGCATGTTTGATGGCCAATATTGACTATGTTGTTGTTGATTGATGATGTATTCCTTGTATACATGATATAGCTTGAGATCTATGTTATATGAACATGATATAAAGTGTTTGAGGTCTGAAATTGAACATATATGTTGTTGGATGCTGAGTTGCCACGAATTTATACATTTTAAAGTGAAATGAGCATGCTGTGATGAAGTCTGTAAAATGAGCTCTCTGTTTTGTTGTGGCAGAAGGGTCAAATGGAACCTGATTGGTCTGAAATTTAAATATGTTAAATCTAAATGTGTTAGGAAAATTTTGGCTTTAGTTTCATGTCAAAATGTTATGTGGTTCGAAATTTATGCACTCTGCAAAAATGTGTGTCATTCTGTGTCGCAATTTAAACATGGTTTTCGAAACTAAATTTAGACATTTTCGAAAATTCTCAAAATTTATTTATAGGTTTTAGACACATCATAAAGTTTGCATATAAATTTTAAAGTCATTATCATATGTATTTTAATCAAAATGAATTTTTAAAGTTGCACCTGTTTTCAGACCCGTAGCAAAAATGCCCAGGAAATCCAACCTCCCCCAGCCCATATCTCCCAAACGAAAAATAATTTTCACAAACCGTTAATTGGAGCATATTCATACAAAAGTCTAGTTTCTGCATGTAAAATTCATATCTTAATTCTCTGTATATTTAATCGGCATTATTTTGAAAATGACATTTTCTAGAATGTATAAATAGGAGTCTTTTAGGTTCAAGGCCATAAAATGTTTCTAAATTGCATCCAATTATTTTCTTAGACTTAATTAGCATATCTTCAGAGATAAAGAATGTTTTCAAAATTGATTTACATAATTTTAAGTCAATTATATGCATTTAGTTATAGGACTTAAACATGTTAGAGAGTCTCATTGCATACACCTTTGAAATAAATATGAAAGCCACAAGAATTTATATTGTGAGTCCATGAGCATATAAATGATCAAGGAAGTCTAGAAGAACTCATATAGTATTTGGTACATAATTGTCAAGCATGTTGATTAAATTGAAAGAGCATGATGTATACAAGCTTACATGTTAAATGAATGTTAGTAAGCATGACTATATGTTGAGCCTATGTATGAGGTAATTACTTGAAGCATGCTAAATGAATTAGATGAATAATCACATATGTGAAGCATGCATGAAGTTAAATGAAAACACTTAGTAATTTAGTGTTATAATCTAGGTGTTGGTGATAGTGCCAAAGAGGCATCAACTAGTGGTACAAAGTGATCAATTATTGCATAAGCCATAAGGTGGGCATTACTTTATCCTATTTTCTTTTGATTTGCTTTTCAAATGATTTCTAAAATGAAAATAAATGATGTTTTGATTTTTGAAAAGAGATGAATCACGGTTAAATTGTTTTTGTGCTTTCCAATGCCACGAGTATTGTGGAAAGATAAGGAGGAGGGCTCGATCACCCTCTTGGCGGGATAAGTTGGAGAGATAAGGAGGAGGGAGGAGTTGTAACCCTCATGCGTGTATCACGCGAATTATGTGAAATGATCGTTTATGTTGCACCACAAAAATGAGTGGGAATTCCCATGTGAGGTAAAAATTGTTTTGAGCATGCATAAGTTTGATTTCAAGAAAACTCTTATGTGATGCTTGTGTGAAATGGTGATTTCATCATATATATGTAATCTATTTTCGGGACACCGTAAACACTGGGAACGCGGAGTACTCAGCCCCTGTGTGTGTTTTTCCCCACATGCAGATACAAGGTGATGGCGGTGGCGGCGGCGTTGTGGTAAAAGTGGGAAGAAGACAATCAAATGTAATCTCATTATTGATGTAATCTTCTGTGTTATCTCAAACTCCCTTCCCCCTTGTTTGGCATGAGATTGTCTTTTGGCATGTCTATTTGAATCCCATGAAGTTGTTGAAATTGTAAACCCATTTGAAACTATTACTTGAATTTCTTTTGATGTTTGAACGCATTATGGCATGATCTACTTTGATTCATACGGCATGTTTTCCTTGGTGACTAATTTGATTTGATTATCTTTTGGTATCGAGGCACTAGGGCTATGTCTTTATACATGGTTCCCATTCATTTGTTCATGTTAATTAGTTGTTTCCAAGTCGTACGTGGCGTAAGACCCGCGTGGAGGTCGTTACTTGAAACTCCATTGTTATTCGTTGTTTCCCACGCTACAATTGTAAATACTTCATAATGCTTCCACTACATTTGGTCTTTTGTTTATCATTTGGATTTAAGTTCCTTTCTTCAAAATAAATTCATGTTCTTTTGATAAACTTCAATTGCTTCCGCTATTATTTAAATGAAGTTCGAAAATTGTTATTAAAGAATTTCATTTGATATCTTTCCAAGTCATATCTTTCAAGTGTTGAATTCGATTTCTCCTTGTCCAAACAATATATATTTTGCTTCCGCTATTCAACAAATGATTACAAGTTATTTTAAAACCACTAAAACCCTTAGTGTGCATTGTTCGTGCGTGGGTCTGTTGCATATGCCAGGTTTGGGGGCGCGACTTATTTCTAATTCAAAGTGAAAATGTTCCTCCATGAAGAATTGGAAGCATCATTAGAGATGTTGGAATCGACAATTCCAACATTAGTATGATATTGTTCGCTTTAGGTATCATAAGCAATTTATACGAAGAATTTTATCATTCTTTGTTTAATGTGGGGCAATGGATATTTTGATTTTCGAAACCTCTAATTTAAAAGTTTGGAAAGAGATATATGTCCCATATAATTGGCTGCATATTATGAAAGAAAATCAATAGTACCATATGACTCAAGCGCCATAGGATTCCCCAGAGAAAAAAAGATATACACATGGGAATCACAATATATGGGATAAATCCATTTCTTTTTTGATGAATAGATGCTCCAATGCACATGATGTGTTGCAATGAATAATAAAGCTTCAAATAATAAGCTTGTGGGCTCTATCCCATGTTCACTATAGTCTATTCTATATCACAATAAATTTCTCAAAATTACTCCTTTTTCTCAATCAGTATTGTCTTTGTTGGATCATGTATGTATATGTGACCAATAATGATACTAATGAAGTTGAGAGTAGGGAAACAAACTACTTCCTTGTACCAAAATCAATATATCTACTAACAATTAACAGAATAGATTAAAAAATGAAAAATTGAGATGACCCACAACAATATGATGTTGGAAAGTCCAAGTGCAATGTTGTAATAAATGGAAGCCTCTCCCAAAATAGACAAGTCCATATGCAAAGTCGGCTAGCTGTGGATCAGATTGACGTCATTATGCTCATCAAATTACTCTTGTGTCGTTTTTCCGTAACATTTTTTACATTTTCACCAACAATAAATGCAAAAAACCTCCAATAAAAGTATTTAATTTAATCCCAATGTATCTAACTAAAGTCAGTAATGTCTTCACGAAATAAACTGAAGATCATCCCATGAATGGACAAATATAACATTATACATAAACCAGATGTTTTGGATTGGATCGATCGATACTAAAAACAAAAAAAAGCAGTATTAAAAATGTAAAAATCCTCAGGAGAAGCTCCACAGACGAACATCATCATCTTGATAAGAATAATCCTCGATCATCATCAATGGATCCAAAAACACCCCATTAATCATCTCATTGTACTTTGGAGAGTCGAAGTTGTACCACGAAGAACCCATCAACGCAGTCGCATTCGTCTCCTCAAAACCCACCTTGTAATCTCCAGCTCCATCTCCATCTTCTCCGACACGAACGCTCTCATTCAAAGAAGAAGAAGAAGAAGAAGGTGAGCTCGACGTTCTTGAAGTCGGGAGATGTTGGGGTGGGCTCCCAACTATGTGTTTTTTATTGAAGCCCAAATTGCTGAAGCAAGTTGCTGAAGTTAGTTTGCTGTTTCGAGTTTGCTGAAGCAAGTTTGCTGAAGGAGGTTTGCTAGCTGCTGAAGGAAGTTTGCTGAAGCAAGTTTGCTGGCTGCTGAATGCTGAGCAAAGCAAGTTTGTTGACTGCTGAATGCTGGATGCTGAGCACTGAATGCTAGCTGCTGAATGTTGGATGTTGAATGTTGGGCGCTGACTATGCTGATGCTGAGTGCTGGATTGCTAGCGATGCTGGAATGCTGTTGACTTTTGCGGAAGCTACTTTATTGGGAGAAGAGAAAGTTGTTGCAGTTCCCAATGTAA
>JAPKLW010001812.1:75575-86599 GCA_026898455.1 Plectranthus barbatus | reverse complement strand
AGCACGCTGGGAAGGACTTGTGTTGGTTTGTGGGGTCAGCCGTCAGTCTGGAAGCCGTTCCAGACCATTGGTGGGTAACGTTGCCGACCTCGGGTGAGCTCCTTTGGGCCTTGGGGTCGGGGCGTTACAAGTGGTACAATGACAATAGAGTCTGTGAATGGAACATAGATACTATGGCTCAAGGCCAAATAACTAAAATGGTAGAAAGAATGTTAATATACTCAACTATGGTTATCCAAAATGGTAATACTGATAGTAATGCTGCTTTAATGATCATAGCAAGATTTACAGGACAACTTAAAGGATGGTGGGATAATTATTTATCTACTGATGATAAAAAATATAATCTTAAATAGCGTTAAAATAATAAGACAGTAGGAAATGTTGTTTATACCCTAGTCCTTACTATATTTGAACATTTTGCTGGAAGTTTTAGCAATAATAATGAAAGCACTAGAACTCTTTTAATTACAAAATCTTAGGTGTAAAACACTCACAGACTTTAGATGGTATAAATATGTGTTTTTAACCAGAGTAATGGAACTCCTAAAGTGTAATATCTCTCATTGGAAGTCTAAATTTATTGATGGACTCCCGAGCTTATTTGCTGAAAGAACTAGAAAAATTCTTAGAGGAAATTATAATTCCATACCACATGATACTTATTCCTATGGGAAATTAATTACAACATGTATACATGTAAAGCCCCCGACTCGCCTTCCCGAAACTTCGGGGTGCGTTACAGGTGGATTGGATGTTTTAACAGCGGAAGACTTGTTTATCAATAATATATAAGGTTCAAATGAACATAACACAACCAAAAGCCCAAATAATCATTCACAATTAATGGAGTTATCACGATGGACTATCTCCCCGTGCAACAAAAAAAAAAAAAATCAAAGCTTCTACATCTACGTGCTAAACATCTGTAAGATTCAAAGGTGGGGACTATTTTCTGTAAAAAAATTAAATGTCTTCCGAGCTGTGAGCTCAGTTTTCTAAAAGCATGAGAATTCTTGTTTTGAAATTGATTGTCTATGCCAAAATGTTTTGTGTCATCATATCTGTACCTCTGGTTGATTACAGTAACAGAGAGATTTGTTTAATGAGAACAGAACCAGGTAAACATGAAATACCTGAGCCAAGTCTCATTAACTTTAGGGATATTAAGATCTCTCATGTTCGCGAACTATTATGATATATATTATGGTCACTCAGCAGGAGAGCTGATACATTTGGGGAAATAAGGTGAGGCCTGTGTTGCCTTTAAAAACGATCGTTGTCTCAATGTTGTGTTCTGAGATACTGTGCACAAATTGATGACAGTGGGTAGAGTGGTTCGCCCATTCCCAGCTGTTCATCGTGACTTGGAAGTGGGCCAGCTTCCAGTCACACTATGGTAAACAGATATGATGCATGTTGAGTGAATCTGCCTGCAGGCAATGTGATGAAAATGTTTTGGATAAACACGACAAATATTTTCTTAAAACCCGGGATTAATTAAGCTAATTAATGCTTAATTAATCAGATAAATAAATATTTATATATTTTTGCAAATATTTTATATTGCTTTTAGAGACAAGAAATGACACCCGATGTGATATGAGGGTCTGTTTCTAACATGCAATATACCTATGAGTTCGTTTTGAGAAAACCTAAGTGACAATGCAGTCACATTTTTCGTAGGAGACTCGAGTGCTGCGGATTATTTATTTTAAAATAATAATATCGCATTTAAATTCATAACTTGCACTCGCAAGGTCCGTTTCTTAAACCGAGCTAGGGAACACTTGGAAATAAAATATGGAAGGATAGGAAATGATCGGAATAATTTTCTGAGGCCCGAGGAATAAGTTATAAATTATTGAACTTTTAGAGTTCCGGGTGATAATTTATTATCTCCAAAAATTTGGACAATTATATGAACGAGTTGGATTCGTTAATTGGAGCAATGGTGGTGTAAAGGATGAAGATGGATTTGTACAGATTTTGAAGATCCTGTGATATGCATCGTCACATGCATATCACCATCACGCTGCACACCCGTTACACCACTCTCTGAAATAATTTTTCCTTCCCATGTTTAAAACTTTTGAAGAAAACCAAGTTCAACTACTTTACGTGTTAAAGTTTCTCTTTTTAATGTATATGAAGGTGGTTTTTAAATTGTTATTTCTTTAACTATTTACTTTAAATGTTTGAAAATTGATAATCCACGACTGTAACGTGCCTCGTAGTTGGGAAGGCTAAATGGGGGCGTTACAGTACAAGAAGGTTTATCTCTTTGTAATGAGATTAAACTAAATCAACAAATTAAAAGACAGGATTTAGACGAAAGAAAACAATTAGGTCAATTATGTAATCAATTTGGCATGGAAGATATAGAAACTTCAAAATAAATAAATAAATATAAATCTAAAAATAAACATAAAAGAACTCAAAATATTTGGAAAAGAAAAAGAAAAGAAGAGAAGAATTTATTGATAAAAATAAATTTAGAAAAAAGAATTTAATTTGTAATAAATGTGGAAAAATTGGTCACTTAGCAAAGACTTGCTGGGTCAAAAACAAAATTAATAGTCTTAATATTTTTGAAGAAGACAAAACACATGTGTGAATTTAATAAAGAATTCACCTAGTGCTACTAGTACCGAAGAGTCATCTTTAGATTCTTCTGATGAAGAAAAAATTAATGTTTTAGAAAATGAAAGTCTCGATTCTAGTGAGAATAGTAGTTCTGATGAAGAATGTGAGCCTTGTAATACGGGAAAATCATGTATTAAAAATAAGGATAATAAAGAAGAATTGTATAGAATTCTTTCTCAATTTGAAGAACAAACAATTAATGTATTAACTTCGAATAATATTGTTGAAGTATTAAAATTAATTAAAGACTCTATACTTAGGTCAACATTGATTGATGAATTTAAGGTAGAAATGGCTAGTACTTCTAAAAGTATAGAAGACAATGTTAATAATCCACAATTACCTTATAAAATGATTGAAGTAGAATTTTTTTTACAAAATAAAGATAAAATAGACGGACATATTTCCTTAGAAGATCTCCAACAGGAAGTGAGAAATTTAAAAATAGAAATTAAAGATTTAAGAAAAACAAATACTCCTCTGTCCCTAAACAATTGTCATGTTTCTAAATGGCACAGATACCAATGCGAGTAGAGATAGAGGAAATTAGTATTTTATTAATGAGTGCGTATAAACTTTCCATTTTAGGAAATATGACAATTGTTTGGGACAAACGAAAAAGGAAAACAAGACAATTGTTTCGGGACAGAGGGAGTAGTATTTATGATAAGAGAATTTCAAATTAGAAATTTATGATAAAAAGCAAAAGATGCAAATTCAGGAAAATGATGAAACTCCTCAGTATATGAAGGATTTTTAGCAACTTTAGAAGTTGAAACTTCACAAAAATGGTTCACAGAAATTACTCTGCTCATAGATAATTATTATAGAAAAAATTTTACTGCTCTAATAGACAGTGGTGCAGATTTGAATGTGATACAGGAAGGACTAATACCTACTTGGTATTTTGAGAAAACCTCAAATTCTTTATGGCATGCAGGAGGCAGTAAACTCCAGATCAATTATCAATTGCCAAAAGCTTTTATTTGTATAGATAATATCTGTATTCCAAATAGTTTTATTCTTGCTAAAAATATTTCAAATCAAGTTATACTTGGAACGCCACTCCTCAACAAAATCTATCCTATTAAAAAGATAGATAAAGATGAAATTATAGGAACCTAAAATAATAATAAGATTATTCTTAAATTTAATAAAGAACCTTTTTCAAGGATTTTAAATAATATTTATTATAATATTATTCAAAAACTAAATCAATTAAATATCTTAAAACAAGAAATTAATATGATTACAATAGATGATCAGTTGAAGAATCCTAAGCTTCAAGAAAAAATTAAATTATTAGAAAATAATTTCTCCTTAGAAATTTGCAATGAACATCCAAATGCCTTTTGGAATAGGAAAAAAACATATTGTTTCTCTTCCATATGAAGAAGATTTTAAAGAAGAAAATATTCCGACTAAGCCTAGACCCTGTCAAATGAATGCTGAATATTTAGAATTATGCAAAAAAGAAATTAAACTTCTTTTAGACAAAAGACTTATTAGTCCCTAACATTCTGCTTGGTCTTGTACAACTTTCAATGTTAATAAACACTCTGAAATAGAAAGAGGAAAGCCAAGATTAGTAATAAATTATAAACCTTTAAATAAAGTATTAAAATGGATTAGACATCCAATTCCTAATAAAAAGGATTTACTTGACCGATTATATGATAGTATCGTATTTTCTAAGTTTGATTTAAAATCAGGATATTGGCAAATTCAGATTGATAAAAATGACAGATATAAGACTGCTTTTAATGTACCTATTGGTCATTATGAGTGGAATGTTATGCCTTTTCGTCTGAAAAATGCACCTTCTGAATTTCAGAAAATCATGAATGACATTTTTACTCCTTATAGTAAGTTTACTATTGTCTATATATATGACATATTAATATTTTTGAAAAATATTGAAATGCATTTTAAGCATTTAGAAATTTTTAAGAAACTTATTATTCAAAATGGTTTAGTTATCTAAAATTAAAAATTGGTTTTATTTAAAACTGTAATAAAATTTCTTGGTCATAATATTGAAAAAGGAAATATAATTCCTATTAACAGAATTATTCAATTTGCAGAAAAATTTCCTGATGAAATTATTGATAAAACCCAACTTCAAAGGTTTTTAGGAAGTCTTAATTATATTTCTCCTTATTTTAAAGATTTGGCAAAATATACAGCTATCTTATATGATAGACTGAAAAAACAGCCTAAACCATGGTCTAAAGACCATACTAATACTATAAAAATAATAAAAGAAAAAGTAAAAATTCTTCCTTGTCTTATGTTAAGTAATCCTAATTGGAAAAAGATTATAGAAACAGATGTTTCTAACATAGGATATGGTGGCATTCTAACCCAAATTAATTCAGAAACAAAACAAAATTATTTGGTTAGATTTTATCTGGAAAATGGAATAATGCTCAAAAGAATTATGCTACTACAGCTAAACAAGTTATTGCAATAGTTAAATGTGTTTTAAAATTTCAAGATGATTTATATAATCAATATTTTATTATTAAAACAGGTTGTAATGCTGCAAGATTTATGTTTAATAAAGATTTTAAATATGATGTTTCTAAATAAATGTTTGCAAGATGACAAGCACATTTAGCTCCTTTTGACTTTGAAATTATCTATAAAAAAAGAGAGGAAAATAGTCTCCCTGATTTTTTAACTCGTGAATTTTATCATTTTTTCAGGAATGAGCTTCCCAGGCCGCGGAAATTCCTCTTATAGGGGAAGAGGAGGTAGAGGATATGCCCCTCAAATATTGACATGTTTTGGACAAAGGAAGCTTATAGCATCCTCTCAGGATAAAGAATATAAGAAACAAAAAGACAAGGAGAATTCATCAAACACTTCTTATGCTAGTGTTTTAGGAAAAGAAGATGAGAATGATAATATTACAAATTATATTGAGAATGAGAAAACAGAAATTATATTTCTGCTTAATAATAATGATATAAAATGGAAAAATAATTCTTGGATGGTTATGGAGAGATACATGGGTCATACCCTAGATACATCTCCAGTTTATAAACCAAGAAATTATTATGAAGAAATTTTGAAGGATAATATATATTGTGAAATAAATAACTTCAAACCAAATGAAAAAGTAGAAGTTTATAACTTCAGTAAAATAGTGATTAAAAAGATTATATCCATTGAAGAATGGGGAATATCACCATCCTCATAAAAAGAAGTTACTAGTCCCACTATTAAGATAACTTTGAAATATAATTATTGGGATTATATCAATGCTTTCCACAAACTATTCTTTTATGAGAATCCTAAAAAAAAGCATTCTTGGTTCATAAAAATTTGCTCAAAGGTTTATAACCAAGAGATACCAAATTGGTTTTTTAATTGGTGGAATACTTTTGGTACTACCATTAATATTCTCTCAGATTCAATGATTCAAAATTTTAAGGAATGGAGAAAATTATCTACTTATCTAAAAGAAAATGTCTTAATAAAAGACATTGATGAAGTAATATTCTTCAAAGAATTTTCAATCCCTTGGATCCTTAAATGGGTACCAGAATTCGGTTATATTGAATCAGGAATTTCTTGTCTTAATAGAAGACATTTCTCAAAATACTGGGAAAAAATGAGAAAGATCCCTGTACAAAAAAAAGCTATTGTGATGATACCATACAATTGATCAATGATACAATTTACAATTACAAGAATAAAAGAAGCTGAAGCTGAAGAAATTTCAGAATCCTCATCTGGTCCGACTCACTTATCCAGAAAGCAGTTAATAACTAAATATATGGAGGAATTAAAGAAGAAATTAGAGGAAGAAGACTCCATGGAAATTAATGATGATGATGATGATTTCCAAGAAGCACAAAACCCAAATGATATAGAAGATATTGACAATGATAAATTATTCAATGAGATGGCAGAATCTGTAAAGAAAGGAAAGAAGTCCTTATCCAGTTCATCAACAGCTTAATCTGAGGGGGATGATATCCGACAAAAGCATGGCAATGATGGAGCCTTTTGACTAGTAATAGTATGACAATAATGCCTTTTTGACTAGCAATAGTATGACAATAATATTGCCTCTTAGCCTTCCTTAGGCTTTTGAAAAATGTGTACAATGTTTGTTTTCAAGTGACGGATTTAAAATCCTCAATCAAATGTATTGTATAAAGTCTGGTGTATGAGGCCTATATAAGGAGCCTCTTAGCTCTTGGGAAGACACACCTGTATTGACGAGTTTTCCTCTTGTAAAAACCCTCTCTGAGCCTTTTTCTCTCGTAATAAATATTTCTTAAAAGTTTGGCTACAAAAATTGTAAGCAATTTAAATTTATGCAATTTAATTTCTGCATTTATTTTATGTATTTAATTTTTATGTTCTAATGATTGGCCTTATAGGTTAAATCTATGTGTTAATCTATACTAATTGATAATTATTTAATTAATGATGATGTATTTAAATAAAATAAAATAATTATTTTTTTTATGGAATAACTGATCCCGCCTTTTTATTTTGTAATCACTTTGTTGATTTAGTATATTTATAGATATTTTTCATACAATCATAATTAACAGTTTTGATATTTTATTATTATTAATTTATTATTAATGTCATATGACACACTTTTATTTTGTTTGTTGGATAAAAATAAAATACAATATAAATTAATTATGAGATAATAAGAGATTTTTAAGTAAAATAATATGAAAAACAAATAAATTATTTCAACATTCACAAAAAAATTTAACAACGTAGGATAAAAAGGAGTGCATAAAACGGAAAATGTAAAAATAAAGTAATCTACATATAAATAATTTTTTTATATATAAATATTGGAATTGGCGGGAACTTTTTTTGAGAATTCTCTCTTTTAGTATATACTAGTATATAGATATAGAAATATAGATAGATAAATTATTAATGTTATTTTTTTTAAAAAAAAAGTCGGGTGAACTTTTGGTTTGAAACGCTTACTCCCAACTGTTTCTCAGAAAATTGATAGCAGTAAAATTAGTAATTTGGGTTTCTCAATGACTTTTTTATTTCTGTCAAATTGAAAAAGAAGAAACTTTCTGATTGGTGTAGTGTAAAGATTGTGCAAAAATGGCGTCGACTTGCGATACTGTTCTCTCTCCAATTCCCACCTGTAAAAATTCTCTTCTCATTTCTCACTTGTATCAATGAAAGGTGTTCAAACAGGGGCTACGGCAATCTCAGAGGCCTCTGTTTCGGCAATCTTGAAAGCGCAAGCTCGTATACGAGCTGATCAGTGAAATGGTAACAAGGTTGCATCAGAGACGTTGTGTACCAGCCAATATCCGGCACCAACAAGACGAAAACACTGGAGGTCTCTGACTCCTTACGAGTTTGCTGACATGGTGAACATGTGAATCAACTTGCCATTGTCGTTTTGGGAAAGATTGAGCGTGATATGCAGGGGAGCACTTGATCCTAAACTACACATTTGCGTGGTTACTATAATGAATGTGCTTCTGCAATAGTAAAAGCTCTAGTGCCACTCCTGCTGTGATGCAATTTGCATAATATTTCTTTATCATAAATATAATTGCATCTAGAAGAAAGTGGACTTGACATTTCAAACAGAGGTCTTTATCAATGGCGTCACGGCTGGCGTAATGGTAAACGGATATACGGTACCAGTACCGTAACCATGAATCTAACATCTTCCCTCCGCCCAATAAATATTCCTCACACTCCAGAAAAATAATTTCTCACATCTTTTATCCAAAAAAAAAAAAAAGAAAACTGTCTCAGATCCTCTGTCCCATCAAAAGTTTGAAGTTCTGATTAAAAAAAAATGGCTACACAACCCATAGAAAAGATCACTCTCAACCAAGAGATTGAGTCAATCGCGAGGGAGCTAAAAGAAACGGACACGATTGGCGACGTCGCTACTTCATTTTCAGCGAACCCGTCATCTCCGGCAATAACCGAAGAGGCGATTGAAGTGGAGATGGTGAGCTCCCCCACCGCCGACTTGCAAGTAAGTGATCCTTCATCAAAGACCTCGCCGTCTATACTTGCTCAAACCAGTAAGGTTAATTTTATGGTTAGTTTGGGTGATGATTTGCTAGCAATTAAGTCTTGCCTTTGTGGGGGATCGCCCAAACTCCAGTTCATCCCAATAGTTGGGATGGGAGGCATTGGAAAAACTACCCTGGCTAGGAATGTTTATAACGATCCATATACAACCCATTATTTTGATATTCGTGCTTGGGTCACTGTGTCCCAAGATTATAGCACACAAAAAACTGTTTCAGGCCTCATGGATTCGATGAAAGATTTTGCTAATAAGAAATCTGGGCAGAGCGATGAAGAAACATTATACAAACGTTTAAAGGGCAGAATGCCCTAATGACCACAATGGAAGTCGAATCATCTTAACAACAAGGTTGTCTGATGTATGAAGAAAGTTGGGAGTTGATTAGACAGAGGGTGTTACGAGATGAGCATTGTTCTCAGCAGTTGGAGGATATTGGAAAGAAGATTGCAAAAAGTTGTAGAGGACTGCCCCTTGCAGTTGTGGTGATTGCCGGACTCCTATCCACTGTAGAAACGAAACCAGATCAATGGTGGAAAATCGCGAAGAATGTGAGTTCAATTGTTGCGACTGAAGATGATGGGAAGTTCGATGAGATACTGTCTCTGAGTTATACCCATTTGCCTCATCATTTGAGGTCTTTTTTCTTGTACATAGGAGCTTTCCCAGAAGATGATGATATTCGTGCCTCCAAACTGGTCAGATTATGGGTAGCTGATGATTTCCTGACATACTCAGAAGGATCATCAAAGAGTTTGGAAGATGAGGCAGAAGATTGTCTGGAGGATCTGGCCAACAGAAATCTTGTTCTGGTCACAAGAAGGAAGTACAATGGCAAAATCAAAAGTTGTGGCCTCCATGATCTCATCCGTGACTTGTGCATAAGAAAAGCTCAAGAGACGAATTTTTTGGTGAATCTGATTGGTAGAAACTTTGAAGAGGAGCAGAATTTCATTGCAAACATAAAAGATCAGCATCGCATCAGTGTCAAATATCCAATGCTGAGGTACCTTTCTAGAGCTTATTGCCCAACCCTCCATACTATTATGTGCTTCCCTACCAATAATAGGTTTGAAGTTGGTGCAGAAGAATTCGGAAAGAATTTATTGAAGAGTGTTAGGTCTCTCAGGGTATTGGATGTAGAGAATGTGGACATCCAATCACTGTCTCATGAAATATTCGATCTAATTCAATTAAGATATCTAGCCATCCACTTCAGGTTTGGTTTCACCATTCCTATAGAAATATCAAAGCTTCAGAGTCTTCAAACCTTAGTCATTGATGTAAGAAATTTGGAGAAGCTGCATGCCAAGTTTCAATTATTTGCCGCAGGAGATTTGGATGATGCCACAGTTGAGACATCTCATATGCTACGGTAGGTTTCCCTATCCCAAAGATGCAATTACTTCTACTCTGAAAAATCTGCAAACACTTTCCTTAGTGTTCCATGATGTGTGTGTTGAAGGGATCCTGGAAAAGATGCCAAATATTAAAAAATTAGGACTTGATTGCTCTTCCTATGATTATTGTGATTACCTCAACAACTTGGTGCACCTGCATCAACTTGAAAATCTGGAATTGCGCAGTGGTGATTGGCGAAGAGAAAGTATATGTTTTGCTAGGACGCTGAGAAAGCTGAATTTGTACAACATGTCACTTCCCTGGAGTGAGATGAATGTCATTGGTTTGTTGCCAAATCTTCAAGTGCTTAAACTGAGAAGATTCGCCTGCATAGGCAGCACGTGGGAAACATCTCAAGGTGAATTCCCTGAGCTACAATTTTTGCTAATCCAAACATCGAAGCTTGAGCATTGGATTAGTGAAAGTGACCACTTCCCTCGACTGAGATTTCTGCTGCTGCATCATTGTATGTATTTGGATGAGATTCCAGAAGGTCTTGGACAAATTGCGACCCTTGAATTGATTGAGATTAAGTCCTACAAATCCAACTCTTTGACGGAGTCTCTTACTGAGTCTGCCAAAAGGATACAGGAGGAACAATGGAGCTATGGAAATGATGCCCTTCAACTTCGAATTACTGCTTTTGCAAAAGGTATGTGGTGAATTAGCTTCATGAGTTGAGCCGGCTCGCGAGATACTGAAGATCGACTCAAGAACAAACTCGAATTTGACTTGATATTAGTCGAATCGAGCTTGAGCTACTCGAATAATCGTCGAGCTTAATAATACAAGGGTCAGGCAGCTGACATGTACAAAAGGGGGCTGAAGATTTCTCAGTTTTAGTAGTGTATAGATCCGATATTTATGTGTGTTGGGTATCAACGGGGGAGGTCGTCGGCGTTCATCCAAAGCACAC
>JAPKLW010001812.1:62020-75565 GCA_026898455.1 Plectranthus barbatus | reverse complement strand
TGGGTTGGGTAGTGGCTTGGGTAGTAAATGGGCCTATTTATCCAACAATGTGCATAACCCCCTTCATTTTTATGCTGTTGGGAAAAAAAAAATAGACTAAAAAACAGGAATAAAAGGGTATGAGGGAGCTGAAAACAGGAATAATCTTGGACAGCTATTACACTCAAGGTATGTTTCTCTCTTGTTCGACTTCTGAATTTTGGTTACAGACATTGCTCGATTTTAGAGCTCAAGCATCTTATCGAATATCTATTAGGCCAGAGAAAGAGGTATAATTTCATGAATTGGTTTTGCTCTCTATCAAGATAGTGATTGTCATGCATCGGTTCTCATTCTCGAAAAATATAGTAACTAAATAACTCCAGCATGTTACAATAGGCAAGTATCCCCCTTTGATCATTGAAGGATTTGCAAATTATTTGCCGTTAAATGTTATGAAGATGCTTGATCATTATCATTGTGGGTGAATTCAAGAACGAACCCAAAAGAAAAAAAAACAGAAAATAAAGAACACTGAATTTATAGAGGTTCGTGTTTGCACTCTACATCCACTTCATAAGCTTGTTCTACTTTTTATTATTGATCGAAGGATACAGTCGATGAGGAGGGGGTATTTGGAATAATCCAATGCCTAAGTTGTGACTTAGTGGGCCTACTTATTATGAATTTCCCTTAGGAGTTAGGTCAAATCTAGACATTTGTGGGGCTTGGTGAGCTTCAGCTAATAGGCGTTGTACCGAGGTTCTTCATTATTGGGCGGAATTATTTAGACCCACAACACTTATTACACATCTTTGAGCTTTAGACTATTGTGTGATATCTCTATCATTCTCTCCCTTGTTTCTTTCAGGTAGTTGTGTTTCTCTTACTTTTCTTGGTTATTTAGCTGGCGCATGAATCTCTTATTTGCCTCACTCATTTTGAAAAAAAAAAAAAAAATCACATTATATATGATTCAAGGATTGAGTATGGCTACATACTTGACGTGGTGCGCTGGAAACTGCAAGCAACTTGGTTGAATTTACGAATTCCCGCGTTACCGCCTTGTCGGAGAAGGTGGAGGACCTCGAACGGGTTGTGAATCGGAGAGATTCTGCCGTAGCAGAAGCCAAAGCCATTCAAGGTTCTATTTGATTATAAGAAGCGATTTTTGATTGTCCCTTTTGAATGGCATTTGACTAGTATGATGAATTGGCCAAAACTACATATTTCTATGATTATGAAATGTGTTTTTTAATTATAATGCAATAATTATGATCATTTACATTCATAAAACCCTCAATTTTGAAAAATTAAAGTTCATATATATGTGTAGAGGATGAAAGAGAAGCTGTTGAAGAGGCCTGAATTCATATTGTTTTTCAACTCCTCTATAGTCTATATTACGACCTTTTAGCAATCTATTACTAGTATACATACACTAAAAAAGTTTCGTATCATTTCCCGCACAAATTCCAAAAACGGTGGCAATATTTCTAAAAAAAATAATTAATATTTCCAATTTTTCAATAGCAAATATTAAATTATACAACTCAAATGACAATAGTAATTGTGCACCATTCATATTTTCGATTGTTGTGTCAATATTATTTAATTATTAATTAATTCATTTGCACTATTTTTCAAAAAATAATTAACTGCTAATAATATAGCAGGACTTTAAAGAAACCTTGGCACTCTTATTATTGTTTCAATTTTACTTTTTTTTTTTCATTTGGTTTTCCGAATTGTAAAAAAGTGAGAACATACCATTCTACGAAAAATATATATTAGTAAATAATAAAAGACAAATATAATCTATAAACTACTCCAACCCAACTATATTATATCATATATTATTATAATATTCTTATTAGGTCAAAAATACTTATCCAATTATCCCATATATTATTAGCAAAAATATAGGCTCAACATAGTATAACATTTTCAATATTATAAGGATTCATGGTTTTATAAAAATCATGAATATGCATGAAATTATAAAAGATTGCATTGCAACATAATTTTCAGGTATAGAAAAAATTGAGTACTACTCCCATTATATTTTAAAAAATAGTTTTTAGCTCTCATTACAAATTTGAAATATATAATTTAAATAGTTTATTTTCAACTTTAAACATTTAGAAGTATCCAAAACATTTCATCAAATATTTTGTGTGCAATTGTCTAATTAAAAATCACAGCATTTGTTTATTTATATTGTTTGCTTTCTCAATATCTGTTTGCATTTGTTTATTTATATTGTTTGCTTTCTCTCTCTGTCCTCTCACATCACCTCATTGCACATTTAACCAAGAGCCCTCTCGACTTCCCGTCTACAGTGCTCTCTCTCTTTGTTTCTTCTCCCTTGTATTTTTTTTCAGATCACCATGGCTGACAAAATCCAAGAACTTCTTAAAGCAGTCCTAAGCTCCGGCGACCTTCAGGCTCTACAGAATTCCATCTCTAAAGCTCTAGCCGATCAACAAGCTTCATCCTCTCAAACTTCACCTATACCTTTTTCTTCTGAAATGGCAAGTCTTCTGAAAAAACAAAATCTCCACCTCCCTCATCATCTATACCTGAAAACCCTACTGAAATTTCTCAACCAATCTCCGAAACCTCTCCGGTGATTCCTGAAACCATTTCGGAACCTGCTTCCTCTGAAACCAAAATTGTTTCATCCTCTGATCTTCCTCCTGCCTCAACCTCTGAACCCTTGCCTGAGAAACCATCATCTCCGCTGCCTGATTCTACTGAAAAATCTAGTCCTAAAGCTTCCGCATCCTCTGATAAAAACCCTATTCCTGAGTCTGACAAATCCAATGTCAGAGATGAGCGAACTGAGGCAGACATTCTCTTTGACAAGGAAACTGAGGAAATCCTTCGTGAGCCCCCTATTGCTCAAATCTTTCCCTGAGAAGCAGAAAATCCCATTTACCCAGAGAATCCAGGAGACTTGCATGCCATCGCTGAAGGGCTTAAAGCTGTAGGTATTCCTCCATTTCCTACTCGAAGGTCTGGGCGTCTTTTTCAGGATAACATTGATAGAACGAAGAAGGATAGACCAAGGCGAGGACGTGGTGGTCCCATCAGACAGACCCAAAGAACTCTGAAGGACTCTGCTCATGTGCCAAGTCCTGCTGATGAATTTCCTCCTTCCAAACCAGAAAAGTCCAACATCAACATATCAGATGAAGGTGGACTCTCAGATGATACAGCCTCTGATGAAAACTACAAAATGGACCCTCGAGAGATGGTCGAGAGCACAGAAGATGACAGTGATTCCCCGGTTCCTGAAAAGAAAGTGAAACGACCGGTGAAAAAGATCTCCCGCAGTACTGCTGAAAGGAGGAGAAAAGAAAAGGCTGAGACAACCTCCTCTACAAGTCAGAAACCAAAAGCATCAAAGAAACGATCTCCTTCAGTTTCTGAGGCTGCTAAAACTCTCCAGACACTGAAGAGGTCCAAGAGACAACAATCTGAATCCACCTCTGCTACTCCAGCCAAAGGTACTCCTTCATCTACCCCTTATGACAGTGACTTAGAAATTAAAAAGGCCTATAGTCAAATCTTCTATCACTATGGTGCTAAAGCTATTTTAGAGTCTGTCATGAAAAGAAATTTTAAAATAGAGAGAAACATGGATGTTGAACATTTTAAGAAATATGGGGTAGATACTCTGCTGAGTCGTAGGAATTTGTTGAAGTCTGTGTCTGGGATGGATGGTTTTGAGACTGAGTTAGTATATGAGTTTTATGCTAACATTATCAAAGAGGAAGCCTGTGTGGAGGGAAAGAAGAAGTATGGGAAGTCTTTTGTCGGGAAGAAGATCATAGCTTTTGATCCAGCAACAATCAATGATTTTCTTGGTCTTCCCCACTGCAAAGTTCAAGAACCATCTCCTGCTGAGGAACGACGCATGGTGGAAGCTATTACTGGAGGAGAACTGAAACGGTGGCCAAGCAAGGGATTGCCCGGGTCCAGTCTGACTTATAAGCATGCTGCCCTCTTCAAGATTAGCATCCACAACTGGACTCCATCTAAGAATGCTACTCTGGTTACCAAAGAACAAGCCTATCTGATTCACAGCATTGCCAACGGTCTTCCCTTCAATTTGGGAGATATTATCTTTGCTAACAGCTGCAGGGCAGTTCTCAAAGCTGATGGATCTCTTCTTCCTCATCCATGCCTCATCTATGGGCTTATCCAGCGAGCTGGAGTTCCTGAACAAGGGGGTGACCTCATTGCTGATGCCAAGTTATTGGTGTTTGAGCAGACTCTAACACGAACAGGTGGCCGGGTCAAAGATTTTCCTTATCTTCCCAGTGATGATGAGATGAAGGATGCAGCTCCTTCCAGTCCTCCAGCCCCTCCAGCTTCTTTTTCAGCTCCGGCGGATCTTCAAAGTGCTCTGCACAGTCTTACCACAGTCATCACCCAGCTCAACTCCCTCACTGCCTCCCTTCTACAAATTCATGATGCTTTTTCTGCAACCATTCAGGGGGAGAGCCAACCTGGTTGTGGTGCTGGTGTGAACAAGGAGGATGACGAAGAAGACGAGTGAACCATTCATATCTCTTGGTTTATATTTCTGTTTTTGATGGACAAGTTTCTCTTTTTACTTTGCTGAACAATGTTTTGTTTGTTTTGTTTTAGTTTTGATACTGTTTAATTCAGGGGGAGAAATTTTTTTTACCTCTGATGTTCTATTTTAAGTATCTTGTTTTTGCTGAAGTTTAATTCAGTTGTCTTTTTTTAATTTGCTATGGATGAACCATACTTATATGTTGTGGATGATCCACTGTTCTGTGTTTGAATAATTTATCATGGCTGAACCATGAATGTTTTTCGGTCTGAGGAATGGCAGCAGAAAAAGTCTAACATTAAGGGGGAGATTGATGATGTTAGACATTTGCGATGTTAAACTTTTACAAAGTTTAACATCAAAGTCTAACATATTTATTTGTTAATGTTATACTTTCTCTCTGCTGCTTGTAAATGTTGTTATAAATGATTCCTAATTTTTAGGGATACAGTTTTTACTTCAAATTCGTTTTTGTTTCTGGTCCTATTTTTCAGGGAGCGCCCCCACGACTTAACCACTGCATACGTGAGTCTGTGAGCGGCTTTATGAATTTATTCATCAAGCAAGTGGACGTGGGAAGATTGCACGACTGAGCAAAGTGAGGACGTGGGTTCTGAGATCGTGCGCTCCAAAAGAGGTGAAAGAATAAAAGGAAGATCAAGACTTGAAGACGGTGTGCGATAGGATTATCATTTCCAGAAAAAGTCTCAAGGCTTACCATCTTCCACCCTTGCTAATCTCTGCTATTCAAATATCTCCTTCATAGTGTAGAGGCAATCACCGGAGAGTGAATCCTAAGATTGAGGAAACACTGTTGAGGAACGTTAGCTTAGGTTAGTAAGTCCTGTAATCAAATATTCTCTAAGGAGTGAACTTAGAGGATATTTGTATCGTTTTGTTTATTTTTGTTTCCTGTGTAAAAACTTGTTTTTACTAGTGAAATATATTTTGCCATGAGGCCGTCTGGGTTTTAGAAATAAAATCCCAGACAAAATTATCCGCTGTGCATTGAATTTCTGATTTTACATTTGTTACACTTTTACTATCTCTAACATTAACAAGCATTTTTGGTAAATTCGGGCACTACATTTCATCACCTTCAATATTTCTGTCTTCGACTTGTGGTTACAGACATTGCTCGATTTCAGAGCTCAAGCATCTTATCTTATATCGATTAGGCTAAATAAAGAACTTTAATCTCATGAATTGGTTTTGCTCTCTATCAAGATAGTGATTGTCATGTAGATGAATGCATTGGGTGTTGTTCAACATGCATAGAGGAAGTAGAAGAATGGTTTCATGCCTTGGAATATTTTGGGGTTTCTTGGTGAAGTGAATTTTGATGAAGAAGTGTAAAACATGTTACACTTATAAAGTTGCTACTTCAACTTCAATTATGAGTCTGTGATCAAGTGCCATGTGTTATGTCGCGATTGGTGGCTGGAGAAATATTTAGTTAATTCAGTTAAAGGCTCCAGCTCAGTCATCTTCTGCATTCTTCATCGCCCCCTTTTCAGTTTTTGAGCTCTCTGATATGAAGATCGGGTTTTTGTGAATTTCTATGTAATCTCCAAGAGTTTTGTGTGATTAATAATATCCCTCTCAATCCTCCGTGGATGTAGTCCGATTTGGACGAACCACGTAATTGCTGTGCATTTTTGGTTTGTTATTTCATACATAAAATCATACACAAACTTGCGTTCATTCACAACATTGTGGCGCCGTATGTGGGAATCAGATGTAAATGCAAGTTTGATCGAGAGTGCTTGGAAACCCTGATGCAAAAATTGGAAGCTGTGAATTGTTAATGCAGGCAACACTACAAAGAAAAACACTATTTAGCTATGGAAATATCTGTCGGTAGAGACAAAAATTCCGACGCTGAAACCGTTGTCGTTAAAAATATCATCGCTAAACATTGGCTACCAGAATCATTTTTGTCGGTAGCTTTAAAGATATACATTTCTTTCCGTCGCTAGTGCTGACATTCTAACGACCGCGAAATCCGTCGGTAAAAAAAGTGAAGCATTGGCAGAACATATAATTAACATATAATTAGAACTACAATCTCAAATCACCTGCTGCTTGGCTTTCTTCTCCTGGATTCTCTTTTGGCGGTCCTCATCGAATTCTAAATCATCAAGGATACACTGCTTAACCTTCAAAAACCAAATCACTATAAACACACTGACTCCACGTTGACAAATAAGCTAAATAACCATTAACAATATATGCTCATAATGAATAAGCAACTGCAACAGCTTACCTCTTGGGTGTCCCTGCTGTTTGTTACAGGTTTATTCTCATCGTTTTCTTGGGTAATATGCTTTAGCAAACTGTTGGGAACATCTTTTACCATGTGCCACTTGACAGGGAAACAGCCAATCCACTTATCTTGCTGCCAGTATTCAACATTCTTGTTAAAATCAACAGATCCGACCGTTTCAGCTACTCCAACAAACTGACCACTGGTATTCACCTGCACAATATAGATTAGTTAGCACATATAAGGTCATACAACCAAACACATGCAATCCATCATTGTTAAGTTCTCATGCTTACAGATAAAAAAAGGAACACATGGCAATCTCCAGATTTCTGTTGAGCATCAATGTACGCAGGCAGCATCCAGCTTCTTGTAACCATTTGGTGTGCTTGCCCAGACATTGTATTTGATACTCTTATGGATATCATCCTCACTGTTTGACTTAATCAGAATATGTGTCCGGAAAATCAAGTCGGTTATACTTCTCTCGATCAGAGGTGGCACATGACACCTTCTCTTCCTCATCAGCTGTTCCAGTTATGGGGACATTTGGTCCTTTCACATCCACAGGCATGAAGCCCTTCAAATTCTTAGAACTTTGGACCTCGGGCCCCTGTTCAGTTCATCCAGGCCATCCATGCTCTCATCAACAGCCATCAAGCCATGTCCATTTGATCGCAAATCATAACCACAAGACCAGATCTATGAGCATTTCCAAATTGGCCGTATAATTTGTTTGAATATCTATCCATGTAATCATTAGCTGTGTTAATTCCAGACATTGGCAGGGGGTGATGCAAACCCTGAGGGGAAGACAGCATACAACACCTAGTTAGACATTTCAAGTATACTTACTTGAGAATCAATAACTTTATGAGACTATGAATGAGCACACAGACAGTCTACAGGACCATCAAGATATTTATAAAAAGAATATCTAGCAGGTGGGAGAATACATTTAATACATACCATTATGTGAGGTCGGAAGTTCTGATTCCTTGAAGGTACACTGTTTCCATTTGCAATTGATGAAACAGGTATCGGCTGCACATCTGAAAAGTAAGTATTATCTAACCACTGATATGGAGACCGCAATCCATCATACCCATATCTAGGATCCTGATAACCAGAAGCATGAAATCCCCCAGACAATGGACCCCTTACATACGAGCCATTAGCATCGAAAGATGAGTTCTGATACGATGCTCTTGCTGGTGCTGAAACAATGTTCCCCTTTGCACCCTGCTATTGGCAAGGCCATTAGATTTTTAATTAGTAGAATCTACCGATAAAGTGGCTTGAATCACTTTATATTAAATTAAATATATTTATATTAAATATATTTATATTAAATATATATTTTTAAATTAGCCCCCCTTATATTAAATTAAATATTAAATTAAATATATTTATATTAAATATAGATGATTAGATAAATAAATTGACTATGAAATTATATTTTTGCATATTTAATATTTCGAATATAATTGTAAAAATATATATTAAATATAATCGTGCAACGCACGGGTGAAATTCTAGTTATTAGTATAAAAAAAAAGAGTGGAAAATTCAAAATACCCATTTAGCCTATTGACATATCAAAAATACCCAAAAGTACAATTCTCTGTCAAAATCAGACATTCAGGTGTCATTTTTTATAAAAAAAAAAATAAATTTTGAATATAAAATCCCCTTTAAAAATAAATAAAAAATCTGTTCCAGGTCTGAATTGGGTCCGAAACTGACCCGATTCAGACCTGGAACTGACCCCATTTATAAAAAAAAATAAAAAATATAAATGGGGTCAGTTCCAGGACCCGATTCAGACCTGGAACAGACCCCATTAAAAAAAAGACACTTTTTGGAAAAATTGTACTTTTGGGTATTTTTGATATGTGTTATAAGAAATGGGTATTTTTGTGATGTGTTTTATAAAAATGGGTATTTAAAAATATTTAAAAAAAAAAAAAAGTGGGGTGAAATTTTGGCTAGAAACGCATGATCCCAACTTTTTCTCAGATCTTTCCGCCAAAAAATAAATAAAAAAATAAATAAGATCTCTCTCAGATCCATCTGTCCCTTCAAAAGTTTGAAGTACGAATAAACCTCTTGCTCTTTTCATGCTCTGAATTGCCAGAAAATCTGTTAGTTTTGATCAACAAAAATGGCTACAATCGCACTTGCTTCTTAGAAGAGATCACCCTCAACCAAGATTCGAGTTCCATTTCTCCTCATCAAAATGAGCAAATTACATCTATCTATAACCAAGTTCTTTTCCTTCAACAATTTGCTCGGCGAAGCCCAATTTTCCCGACAGTAGACTCACGGATTTAGCACGTGAAGCAAAAAATGTTATTGAGCCCTTCATTTTGGAGAAAAACCGATCTCGTTTTAGATGGAGCAAGAGTCTATGCTTACTAGCCATGTTTAGTAAGCGCAAGATTAATTTCAACCAGCAGCTACAAAAAATAAGACAAGATATTGATTCAATCGCGGGGGAGCTAAAAGAAACGGACACGATTGGCGACGTCGCTACTTCTCTTTCAGCAAACCCGTCATCTCCGGCAATAACCGAAGAGGTAATTGAAATGGAGATGGTGAGATCCCCCACCGCCGACTTACAAGTAAGTGATCCTTCATCAAAAACCTCGCCGTCTAATTCTACTGTTAGTTTGGGTGATGATTTGCTAGCAATTAAGTCTCGACTTTGTGGGGGATCGCCCAAACTCCAATTCATCCCAATTGTTGGGATGGGAGGCATTGGAAAAACTACCCTGGCTAGAAATGTTTTTAACGATCCTTTGACAACCCATTATTTTGATATTCGTGCTTGGGTCACACTGTCTCAAGATTACAGCACACAAAAAATTGTTTCAGGCCTCATGGATTCGATGAAAGATTTTGTTCAGGAGAAATCTGGGCAGAGTGATGAAGAAATAGTATACAAAGGTTTAAAGGGTAGAAGGTATCTTATTGTAATGGATGATGTGTGGTGTAAAGAATCTTGGGATGATTTAAGACATGCGTGCCCTGATGACCACAATGGAAGTCGAATCATCTTAACAACAAGGTTGTCTGATGTGGCTGTTTATTTCGATTCACATAGCCTGCTTCACCAGATGCGCTTCATGAGTGATGAAGAAAGTTGGGAGTTGATTAGACAGAGGGTATTAGGAGATGAACATTGCTCCCCTCAGTTGGAGAAAATTGGAAAGAAGGTTGCCAAAAGTTGTAGAGGACTGGCCCTTGCAGTTGTGGTGATTGCAGGACTCCTATCCACAGTCGAAACGAAACCAGATTCATGGTGGAAAATCGCGAAGAATGTGAGTTCAATTGTTGCGACAGAAGATGATGGGAAGTTCGATGAGATACTGTCTCTGAGTTATACCCATTTGCCTCATCATTTGAGGTCTTGTTTCTTGTACATGGGAGGTTTCCCAGAAGATCATGATATTCGTGTCTCCAAACTGGTCAGATTATGGGTAGCTGAGGATTTCTTGAGACACTCAGAAGGATCATCAAAGAGTTTGGAAGATCAGGCTGAAGAGTGTCTGGAGGATCTGGCCAACAGAAATCTTGTTCTGGTCACAACAAGGAAGTGCAATGGCAAAATCAAAAGTTGCAGCCTCCATGATCTCATCCGTGACTTGTGCATAAGAAAAGCTCAAGAGACAAATTTTTTTGTGAATCTGATTGATAGAAACTTCGAGGGGGAGCAGCGTTTCATTGCAAACATAAAGGATCAGCATCGCATAAGTGTCACAAATTCATGGTTGTGGTACCTTTCTAGAGCTTATTTCCCAACCATCCATACTATTATGTGCTTCCCTACCTACAATAGTTATAGGTATGGGGGTCCTCCAGAAGAAGAATTTGGAAAGAAGTTCATGAAGAGTGTTAGATCTCTCAGGGTATTTCATGCAGAAAATGTGGACATCCAGTCACTGTCTCATGAAATATTCGAACTAATTCATTTAAGACATCTAGCCCTCTGCTTCAGGTCTAATTTCACCATTCCTGTAGCAATATCAAAACTTCAGAGTCTTCAAACCTTAGTCATTGATGTATGTAGGCCCAGACTCAATTTCGAGTATTTGCCAGAGGAGATTTGGATGCTGCCACAGTTGAGACATCTCATATGCAGCAGCGGTAGGTTTCCCTGTCCCAAAGATGCAATTACTTCTACTCTGGAAAATCTGCAAACACTTTCCTTAGTGTATCATGATGTGTGTGTTGAAGGGATCCTGGAAAAGATGCCAAATATTAAAAAATTAGGACTTGATTGCTCTTCCTATGATTATGGTGCTCACCTCAACAACTTGGTGCATCTGCATCAACTTGAAAATCTTAAAGTACGCAATGGTTATTGGCGAAGAGAAAGTATCTGTTTTCCAAGGACGCTGAGAAAGCTGAATTTATGCAACATGTCGCTTCCCTGGAGTGAGATGAGTGCCATTTGTTCATTGCCAAATCTTCAAGTGCTTAAACTGAGAAGATACGCCTGCACAGGCAGAACGTGGGAAACATCTCAAGGAGAATTTCCTGAGCTACAATTTCTGCTCATCGAATATTCGAACCTTCGGCGTTGGATTAGTGAAAGTGACCACTTCCCTCGACTGAGATTTCTGCTGCTACATCATTGTATGTATTTGGATGAGATTCCACAAGGTTTTGGAGAAATTGCGACGCTTGAATTTATTGAGCTTAAGTCCTATGCATCCAACTCTGTGACGGAATCTCTTTCAGAGTCGGCCAAAAGGATACAGGAGGAGCAATGGAGCTATGGAAATGATGCCCTTCAACTTCAAATTACTACTTTCGCAAAAGGTGTGGCGAATTAGCTAACTATGTTCATGAGCCAACCGGCTCGCAAGATACTCGAAATCGACTTGATATTAGTCGAATCGAGCTCCAGTTACTCGAATAAATGTCGAGCTTAATAATACAAGGCTCGACAGGCTCGCCAGCCTGTTGTGTCCTATTTCAGATATTGTTTGAGCAAGAAGCTGACTATTCTCCTGCACTTGTGGACTGTAGTGCTCTGTTTCTACTGTTTCTCATTCATGGGTTGAGAGGCCATGCTTGATAGACAGTTACAGGTTGGGGTAGGAGTATTAGCGATATAGATAAGAATGACGATAAAGATATTATAGATACACAATATCTTTCTAGATAGATATATTAGTTAGTTTTCCTTCTTCTATGCGATATGCCATGTATATATATCCCCTTTTATGATCAATATACATCAATGAGCATTACGTTGTTTACGGTCAATCTCTCACCATTACTCACATTGGTTCTCTAAAATTATCTACAGATTTACGTTTGAATGATGTCTTTGTTGCTCCTGGCATCACCAAAAATTTAATCGCTGTCAGTAAACTTACCGGTGATTTTCCTATCCATATTATTTTTACTGATATCCACATTTGGAATCAGGACACGGTCACATTCTCGCAACAGGAAGGCGTGACCACGACCTCTATCTCTTGAATTCTCCTTCTCATGCTCTATCCGCCATCATTCATAACAAATCTGTGCACGGTTCTTTCGAGTTATGACATGCTTGCCTTGGTCATACTGCTCACTCTATTATTAGTCTTTTGAACAAACTTGGTTTAGTTTCAGTTAGCTCTTTACTTCCTAAACCAAGCATCTGTGTTTCTAGTCAATTAGCTAAAAGTCTAATTCCTTTTGATCTTAATAATAAACGTTCTTCGTTTATTTTGAATTTAATCCACTGTGATTTATGGGGTCCTACTCCCGTAACCTCTGTCTCGGGGTTTCGCTATTATGTTGCGTTAATTGATGACCATTCACGATTTTCGTGGTTTTATCCTATGAAGGCCAAATCTGAATTTGTGAATATTTTTTTACAATTTCAAAAATTTGTTGAAAATCAATTCTCATGCCGCATAAAGAAATTTAGAGCGATGGTGGATCGGAATTTACAAACAATCAGCTAAATTCCCATTTAGCGAGTTGTGGTATTCAGAACTTGATGTCTTGCCCCTACACTCCTGCCTAGAATGGTAGTGCTGAGCATAAACACCGTCAAATCATAGAAATGGGTTTGACACGTCTCTTTCATTCTGCTGCTCCCTTAAATCTTTGGGTCGAAACCTTTAGCACTGCAGTTTATATTATAAATCGCTTACCCACGGCTATTTGATCTGATAAATCACCTTATGAATGTGTATTTCAACATGTGTCGTCCTTTGCTTCTTTTCATGTATTTGGTTGCAGAGTTTTCCCGTGTCTTCGAGATTACGTGAAACGAAATTTGAGCCTAGAAGCCTATCGTGCATCTTCATCCGCTACAGCTCAAGTCACATGGTTTTCCGATGTCTTGATCCGAAATCCTCACGCATTTTTATTACGCGTCATGCAAAGTTCAATGAATCATATTTCCCTTATTCTGCAGGGAGCTCTTCCTTAGCTTTTTCTTCTCTTACGTGGTCTGATTTCTTGGATGGACGTGCGACTGATCCCTCACCAAGCCATGATCATTCGTCTCTTCCCCAGCATGCTCCACCTACGTTCTGCCCGCTATGCCCTTCACCTGCGCCAAATGCTGAACCACCACCTGCACCCGACGCTGATATTCCACCTGCACCCGACGTCGATACAGCAGCACACTCCCCACCTCCGGCTGCAGCTCCTGTTGAGGAGCATTATCTTTGGATATTGATGTATGGATGGATATATT
>JAPKLW010001812.1:32280-52020 GCA_026898455.1 Plectranthus barbatus | reverse complement strand
AAAAAATTTCTTTCCTTCATTCTTTTGTTTGTTCTACAATCTCAACAGCTCCGCCAGCTCGTACGCACCACATGCGTACACGCGCACAGGATGGCATATTTCGCCCTAGGTACCCTGCCGATCTCACATTCATTAACTCACATAATATTTATACTGCTCTCACATCTGTTTCGGAGCCAAAGGGTGTTAAATCAGCTCTCAAAAATCCTCATTGGGTAAAAGCGATGAATGAGGAAATGGAGGCGCTTCGCTCAAATAAAACATGGGCCTTTGTACCGCGTCCCTCTGACACCAATGTTGTCAGATCTAAATGGGTTTTCAGAACTAAGTTTCAAGCCGACGGTACGATTGACAGATACAAAGCTCGCCTCGTCGCTCAGTGTTTCAGCCAACTTCCTGGGTTCGATTTCACACATACATTTAGTCCGTTCGTTAAAGCATCTATAGTCCGTATCGTTCTTGCTATTGCTGTTATGCGCGCTTGGCCTTTACTTCAGCTGGATGTTCGCAATGCGTTCTTAAACGGTTATCTCTCTACTCCTGTCTTTTTGGAACAACTGCCGGCCTTCGTTGATCCGCAACTACCGACTCGTGTGCAAATTAAATAAAGCCCTCTATGGTCTTCGCCAAGTGCCTTTGGCTTAGTATCAACGCTTCCGCGGTTTTCTTTTGTCACTAGGATTTCTTTGCAGCGCTGCAGACACGTCTCTCTTTATGTTAAGCAAGCAGTCGATCATCATCTATCTACTTGTCTACATAGATGATATTATTGTCACGGGCAACAACACACGCTCTCTTGCTGATCTTCTATCTCGTATAAATTCGGAATTCTCTACAAAGGATCTTGGTCGTCTTGGATATTTTCTCGGTCTTGAAGTCTCCTATCCACCATCTGGACTCTTCCTAAGCCAGTCTAAGTATGCACGTGATATTATTGAACAAGCTCAGCTTCTTGAATCAAAACCCATACCGACGCTGCTTGCGCCAGGGGTCTCCTTCTCACGAGATGGCAGCTCATTCGATGATCCATCCCTTTATCGTTCTTTGGTTGGAGCATTACAGTACTTGACTATTACTCATCCTGACATTGCTTATGCAGTTAATACAGTCAGCCAATTTCAGCAAGCCCCTACTATCGAGCACTATCAGGCTGTCATGAGGATCATTCGCTATGTTAAAGGTACTATCGATTTCGGCTTATCTTTCACTCCCGGTTCTTTCCACATTCTTGGCTACTCTGACGCAGACTGGGCACGCTGTACAGATACTCGACGATCTACCTATGGTTTTTCTATTTTTCTCGACAACAACTTGATCTCATGGTGTGCCAAAATGCAGCCGACGGTTTCACGCTCTAGCTGCGAATTTGAATATCGCGCGATGGCCAGCACTGCCGCTGAACTGCTTTGGGTTCTCAATATTCTACGCGATCTACATGTCACTCCGACAGACACCCCAGTCCTTCTCAGTGATAACAAGAGTGCTATATTTCTTAGTCAGAATCTGATTTCACATAACCGCGCAAAGCAGATTGATATTGATTATCATTTTATTCGTGAGCTCGTGGATTCACGATGTCTAGTTACAAAGTTTGTTCCTTCCTCTTTGCAGATAGCCGATATATTCACAAAGAGTCTGTCTCGTCAGCTATTTGAGATGTTTCGTTCCAAGCTTCGTGTCTTCATCAACCCGACACTTCACTTGCCGGGGGTATTAGCGATATAGATAAGAATGACGATAAAGATATTATAGATACACAATATCTTTCGAGATAGATATATTAGTTAGTTTTCCTTCTTCTATGCGATATGCCATGTATATATATCCCCTTTTATGATCAATATACATCAATGAGCATTACGTTGTTTACATTGAAGAGGAGAAGGTGGTAGAACATGAAATTCCTTTTGTTATTTCCATATATTTATTTCACACTTGAGGAATTCGTTGCATCTCTTTTTAGCATTAACGCCAGCCACTCTCGAAATGATTGTTTGTACAACTTATAATTGGTGGGTTGAGTAACTTGAAAAAAAAATTTGTTAATACCTTAAACCCTAAAAACTTGAACAATACCATTACATCTAATGAGATAATTATTGCAACATTTCATTGCACATAATGTACCCTCGCTGCATTTTATATATACCTCATTAGTTCTTTCTTTTTTTGTTGTTGTTGCAAGTTTGATTGTTGGCTGAATTTTTGTCCATGTTTCTTTGATATGTGTTATTTCGGAATTCCATCACTGTTCTAGTTTATTTTTAGGTAATTTGGACTTATTTGTTTTCTAAGAAGTCCAATACTTTATCACAGTTTAATTAATCTAGACTGATCTCTAACAATGTATATGTATTAATGTAAGTTTATTGTTGAATACTTGCATTTTAACTAAATTCAGGTGTATTAAAAATTAAAAATAATAATAAATATCGAGCTTCACGAGCTTATATTATGCTGAGTCATAATAATGTGCAATATAAAACTAAAAAACTGAAGTAATTATATTATGTGAACATGTACTGCAAGATCATTTTCAAAGTAATTTATAATAATATTTAGAATAAATTTGTATCTCCTACAGTACGAATGTTTATCTTTATTAATATTGATGATAGGAGGAAAAAAATGAGATGGCAAGAAACACAATATATAAATATTTGTGAATGAAAGAGATGATAGCTGACATTGAAATACGTAGTGAGATAATAGAAGATAAATAAGATTGGATTAGTAATTTAAAGCATGAGTTTAAACATGACTAACTTTATTAAAGTTTAAGCAAAATTCAATCGAGTTTTCATATTTCACTGCTATATATAAACACATTAATAAATAGAATTCATAAAGTTTAATAATAAATTATTAGTAAAGTTTAATATCTAAGGCTCTTTTTTCATATTTAGTTACAATTTAACTTTTGCAAACATGCATCTTTTTGTAAGTCATAATTGATATATATGATCTCCTAAAAAATCTAAATCCCTTAAATATAGGTAATTGCAAATATAAAAAATGCTATTAAATCATTAACATCAAGATTCTCAACGAATTCATAATAATTCTTGCCTCAACTTTTACCTAAACAAATTTTGACCTCAACGAATACCTATAGGATTCATGGCTCCTATTTCTGAGCCTGATAAGTTCATTATTTTGCTAACTTATCAATTAATTTCTAGCCTACTTTTTGTTCGAGTTGCGTATTTATCATGTTTATTTGTGCATCGTAATATATTTGTGTTGTTGGTGGTGAATTCTTGTAGGAAAATAAGCAATTTTCGCATTAGGATGAAAATGGAGAATTTGGTTGAAGTCTCTGTTTCGACCGACACAGGCATGCGTCGGTCGACACAGAGGTCAACCGGAGGAGGCAAGTCGATCGAGCCAAGAAGTGGACATAAAGAGGTGTGTCTACCGACGCGGACTAACATCCAACTCATCTTTTGCAGAGTTGGCTAAAAGGATATAGGAGGTACAACGGAGCTATGGAAATGATGCCCTTCAAGTTTATGGTATTTAATTTTATATTTTAAGGTATTTAAGAACATTTGAGTTATTAATACGGGGCATTCAAAAGTCCATGTACTGAACTAATGGATAGAGAATATAACTAACTCATATATATTTTCTTATCCTAAATAGAATTTACAGTTAATTTGTTTCTTCATCTAAATTCTATATAGCGTATTCGAGATTATGTTGTGTTTAATTTTTTTTTATATAAAAAATAAACTCAGGTATTTTATATTATATTTACTTAAAGAGTTGGTCTCCAGAGAGACGGTCTCACTATTTTTTATTGTGAGACGGACCTTGATATATCATTTCAATAGGATAAATACATCATTTCATTTGTTAATATATTATTATTTTCTAACTGTAAAAATTTACATTATTTGCAACAAAGACATACATTATTTGCAATAAAAAATACATCTTTTTAATTAATTAAATACATCATTAGATTCGTCTCACAATTAAAAATGTGAGACCGTCTCATTTGAGTGTTTGTCTTACTTAAAATACCTAAGTAATACAAAAAAATCAGATATTTGAAATTAATATGCATGTTAAAAAACAGCCTTAATAAAAACATCAAATTTATTCCCTACAATTAATTACTCTTCCTTTTGAGACAGAAAATAAATTGTATTCAAATTCCTCTTCCTGTTATTAATCTTCTCCCATCGGTCTTTCGATAACAACTATAAATCTAGAGTTAACTTTCATCTCTCAATCCATCATTAATTCTAAATTCTATCTATTAATCCAATAAGTTAAACCATGCAATTTGAGTTGATAAATCTAAACATGCATGCAAGATTGATTATTCATAGCCCTAGAACCTGATAAGGTTTATAGCCACTCATGATGGAAAACAACACAACAAACATATATATTATTCAATTGCATAATAAAAACTTACATAAAAAATAAAGATTGTCCGACTCTTCAATCTCCAAAACTCTCTAAAAACTTGAATATTGAATGAAAGATAATAAAAATCAAAATTACATGGGAATTTATAGAGGTGAATGTGTATATTTTAAGATCTAGGGCTAAAAATAAGATATATTCAATTTTGCTTCGAGTTTTTCTTTTTTTTTTCCGAGTCAGTAGACAAGGACTTGCATCGGTCGATGCAAATTTCCACGTCGGTCGACACAGACTTGCGTTGGACGACGTGTCATTTCCACGTCTGTTGACGAGGATCCACGTAGGTCGAAACAGAGACCTCCACTGTTTGCACTTTTCAAAACTTAGCCATTTTTTTGCCCAAAAACCTTTAAAATCACACCATAACAAGCATAATATTCCATAACCTCGACTTATGCATAAAATATATAAATAAACTCGACAAAAATAAATAAAATACTAGAAAATAACATAGATAAGTGAGTCATCAGGAACGTACTACGTACTGAAAAGTACAAACTTTAAAGATTGGAGATTCCTTAAAGTCTGCAAGTTCAAGACACCAGTCTTGATACCTCGGACTTACCAGTCCAAGATTCCTCATACTAACAAACTGTCGTTCTGACGAAAAGAGGAACAGTCGTTGTTCGTGTCAGAAAAGGCGGATCAGGTGCAGAATCTCAAGAAAAAGCACCACCTATCCGCCTAGTGCAGCAGTCGATAGAGACTTTCGATTGGACAAGGTCCAATTTGTCTCTAATAGATAATAAGTTTAAACCTTCAACCTCATGGCGATAAATACCGAAGGATTTCACCAGAAGAAGGTTACCGAACAACTTTTAAATCTGCTATTTACGAACAAGCTGATACGCTGCTAAAGTCTCTACTCTAAACACCCCATTCTGGTGACGAGGAGGCTGTGTGGTGTGCCCACACTCCAAGGAGCTGCGAAGAGAAGGACGAGTAACGATCAGGCGAGTGAGCTTGTGGATCGGTGGACGAGGCATTCACCGACAAGCGATAGATCGCAGGAACACCTGTGTAATCCTTGTCTTAGTGGATTTTCAGACTTTGAGTCTGAAGAGTGGACGTAGGACCTTTAGAGTCAGAACCACTATAACCTTTGTCTCTTTATTGCTTTCATTTTTGTTAGCTTACTTACATTTCAAACTCAACACTAAAGTGTTAGTATATACTGAAAACTAACAATAAGCATACTTAGACTTAAGTACTTAAACTAAAATTTGACAAACTAAACTGACTCATCACTATCAGTTTGGATAAGTGCAAATTTACCGAATTTAAAATTAATTTTCCGCTGTACAACTAAGTATACTCTGATAAAACCGGAACCAACAATATTTTGTTTTATTTATCAATATTACATATTAAAAGATAAATTATTTTCTATATTGTATGTTCAACTATATATAAATTTAATAAAATTAAAATAAAATATAATAAATTAGTAAGATGTAATATTTTATTAAAAAAGTGACCAATATAATTTTGTTAAATTTTTATTATTGTTTTATGTGTATTGATATTATAATAGAAAAATATATTTAAAAAAATAAAAATAAAATTAATGTTGATTTGATATTTTTTGGAGGGGAGTTATTTTGTTTTAATATATTATGAGACATTTTTTAAAAAAATAAAAAAATAATAAACAAAAATATAAATATAAAACGGGATTAATGAATATAACTACATTTTTGTTTAATATAATAATTAAAAAAAATAAATTAAATTATTATATAATGTTATAAAAACTGTATCTTATCCAATGTAAGAAATAGATTGAGTTGGTGGTGGGGCCATTCTTTTTCTAGAGAATAACTTCGTCCCACGAAGTTGCGGCGTTCCTCTGCTTGGCCGTGATGTTGGTTGGCGGTGATTTGGGAGCAGGGGCGAAGGCAGCCCCGGGTTGGGGGGGCTGCCGACCCCCCGACGATCAGAATTTTTTTTTAGTTATATTTATAAGACCCGATCCAATCGTGATATGGTCGAGCCCTCCGAAACATGGTCGAGCCAATGTTGCGCCGTTTCTAACACAAAAAGAAACGAGAGAGAGCCGCTGATCGTGCGAGAGAGAAAATAGAGAAGGAAGAAAGGAGGAAGAAGAGATGTTGATCTCTTTCTCATCTTTATTGTTTAAACCTAGATTTAATTCTACAGGGTTTTATTGTGAATCCATCAATTGATGAAGAGCTTTTGTTGCTAGCCAAGATAGGTGTTATCTTGATGTTTTGTTATTATTATTGGTGAACCTCTAGTGTGGATTGCTAGGGAGAACATTGTGTACCCATTATTTTGATATAGTGGAGGTTTGTTGAGGTGGCTTCTACCCCGTGGTTTTTACCTTTGTATTGAAGGGTTTTCCAAGTTAAAATATCGGTGTCCTCTTTACTGCTTTGAGACTGTTTCCTTACATGGGTGCTTTGGTTGATTTGGCTTGTTAGGTTATCTCATTTTGCACACAAGACATTGTTGGTTTGATTGTTTTGGTTATCTCCACATTGGTGTTTGTCCCCAACAAACTGGTACCAGAGCACTGGTTGGGTTATGGAAAGAGATTGGAGAATCTGTGTGTTTAAATGGAAGAGCGAAATTCTTCCGGGACGATGAAATTGAATTCTGGGAATTATGCTATTTGGAAGAGAAAAATGTTAGACTTGCTTTATTGCAAAGATCTCTTTCTGCCGATGTTGGGCAAAGAAAAGCCAATAGATAAAAGTGATGAGGATTGGGCTATATTGCACATGAAAGCTTCGGCTACGATTAGGCAATTGGTAGATCCCAATATATTCCATAACATAGCAGAGAAAACCAAAGCAGATACTTTATGGAAAAAATTGGAGGCACTGTATGAGAAAAATACATTCAGAAACAAAGCACTACTCATCAGGAGACTTGTGAATTTGAAGTTCAAGGATGGGAAAAGTATGACTGAGCATACTAGTGACTTTGTGGGGTTAGTGAATCAGTTGACTAGTATGAAGCTTAAGCTTGAGGATGAACTACAAGCACTCTTACTTCCGGGGTCTCTACCGGATAGTTGGGAAACATTGGTGGTCTCATTGAGTACTTCTGCTCCAGGTGGGACTTTGACCGTGGAGATGGTTAAAGACAGTTTGCTTAATGAAGATGCAAGAAGAAAAAAAGAGGTGAATCTTCTTCTGATGTTTTAGTTTCTCAGAAGCCGGTGAGACGTGGAGAAGTAAAGACAGATATTCACAAAGACATGGTAAACATGATGCATCCAGGGAAAAGTTTAAGAATAGAAAAGACATTAGATATTTTCACTGCGACAAGCCAGGTCACATGAGGAATGAGTGCAGGATTTTGAAAATGGAACTTGTAGAAGGCAAAAGAGAGGAGAAGGAGACTAATGCAGTTCAGCAGTTCAGCATGACGGTGGTGCTGTGATTGTCTCTGATGACAGCTGTGTTAGTTTGGTGTGACAGGATAGTGATTGGGTCATTGATTCTGGTGCATCTTTCCATGTTACTCCTCATGGTGATTTCTTCACTTCGTACTCTTCTGGTGATTTTGGTAATGTCAAGATGGGAAACAGTGATGCTTCTAAGATTGTGGGTATTGGAGAGATTTGCTTGGAGACTAATCTTGGGATGAAGTTGGTGCTGAGGGATGTGAGACATGTCCCATATATCTGTCTCAATTTGATTTCAACTGGTAAACTTGATAATGATGGTTATTGCAACTACTTTGGTGAAGGTAGATGGAAGCTCACCAAAGGGTCATTAATTGTTGCAAAAGGAAAGAAAATGAACACACTCTATGTCACGCAAGCAAAGCTGTGCAAGGGAGAGGCAAATGTGATTCAGAAAGGTGCCAGCATTGATCTTTGGCACAAGAGACTTGGCAATGTGAGCGAGAAGAGCCTGCAGATCCTCACCAGGAAGCAACTCCTTCCAAGTTTGCAAGGCACACCTCTGAAAACTTGTCTAGATTGTATTGCTGGAAAGACACATATAGTTGCATTTCATACTTATCATCCACATAGGAAATCAAATAATCTTGATTTGATTCACACTGATGTTTGTTTTATGCGATATAAAACTCTTGGAGGTGCTGTCTATTTCGTAACCTTTATTGATGACCACTCAAGGAAAGTCTGGACCACAACTCTAAAAACCAAAGATCAGGTTTTTGATGTCTTCAGGGAGTTCCGTGTCAGAGTTGAAAGCAAAATTGGAAAGAAGCTGAAGGCAGTTAGAGCAGATAATGGTGGTGAATACAAAGGGCCATTTGAGAGCTACTGTAGAGCTCATGGGATCAGGCTTGAGAAGACTCCAGCCAAGGCACCACAGTTGAATGGTGTAGCTGAGAGGATGAACAGAACAATTGAAGAAAGGATCAGATGTATGCTTTCACATGCTAAGCTTCCCAAGAGCTTTTGGGGGGAGGCTATGCGTACTGCAGTTGACTTGATCAACCTTTCTCCATCTACTGCTCTAGATGGTGATGTTCCTGATAGAGTTTAGAGTGGAAAATACGTGCCATATGACTATTTGAGAGTGTTTAGCTGCAGGGCTTTTGTTCATGTTCCGAAGGATGAAGAGTGCATCTTCTTGGGTTATGGTCATGAGGAGTTCGGTTACAGGTTGTGGGATCCAGTTAACAAGAAGATTGTGAGAAGTAGAAATGTTGTGTTTCTAGAAGATCAATTTGGTAATGACTCTGATAAAGAAGATACTTCTAGTTCCTCTACAGAGATTCCAGTCATATTGGATCCAACTCCTTCACCATTAGCAGGTCATGATCACGGGGGAGACATGCAACAAGAAGGTGGTAATGATGTTGAGGAGCATCCTCCAGTTGATGATGTTGAGCTAGTTGGAGAAGAACCACCACCACCACCAGTTGAGACAGTAGTGAGGAGATCCGCTTGAGAGCGCCAACCTTCAAAGAGATATAATACTAGTGAGTATGTGATGTTCACAGATTGTCACGCCCCCATTTAGCTTCCCCGGCTTATGAGAGCGCGACGGGTTAATCTCTCAAGATTTCTCACCAATAAACACAATCAAGAGTAAGATCAAGCGGAAGTTGACAATTGTAGAGTTAGTAATAGGGCTCGAGTTCATACAAAATGTCTTTTTCAAATTTTGGTTCGAATAACATCAGAGTTAAAGCTAATACAACACATGGGGAAGTTTAGTATCAGAGGTTCAATGCAGCGAAGTTTTACGTAGTGGAGATATGTATATGAGGATACATATCTCAGGATCAAACTCTGGTTTGGACTGCTTACACATTCCTGCTACCACCTCCACTGCTCCAAGCTTTAACCTACATGTTTTAGAAATAACATGCAGGGGCTGAGTACACCGTGTACCCAGTGAACACATCCCCGAAAACAATACAAATATAAATTGTTATACCCTTAGTTGATAAGCCATGAGGTTTTGCTTTAGAAATCCTCTCATGCTTATAAAACAGTTTCAGGTACCTTGCAAGGTTAAACATTTAACGTGTGATCATAATCTGTTTTAATGTGTGGCTTGGAAGCAGGCCTACTTCCAAGTCACGATGTACAGCTGGGAATGGCATAATCCACTCAACCCACTATCATCAAGTGCACTGATCTCGGAATACCCATCGAGATACGATCGACTTTACCCACCTTATCCCCCCTTGAGTGTCAACCCGCGGTTGATCCACTCAACAATTAACAGACTGGGGCAACAGGCCACCAGTACGACATACAAGAGTTTTAGCTCTTGGTACTGCGGCGCAAGAGCAAAGACCTTCTTGGGCTCGCAATCAGTCAAAAGTTGCGCAAGGATTATAACCTTGGTGCATTTTACTGACGTCTTAATTCTCTCTGGCCAAGTTCTTCTGGCTTCAGAGGTACAGATATGATTCACAAAACCATTTTTGGCATAACAATGATTTAAAACAAAACATTTTCTTAACTTTATTTTGAAAAGAAAGTATTTTCATTGATTTTGCATTTTATAATAAAAGTCCACCTTTTATTCTTACAGATTTAGATTGCGCGGCGGTTGCTCGAAAGCAAGACCCTGCCCAACGCGTTCTCCTTGACATATCAATCACCAAACAAGAATAAGACACATATTCATAGACCACATAATCACAACATATCAATAATTCATTTAAATCATCTTTCAATAAAATCTATCATACTCTTTCTAGAATAAATTCCATGATCAACTATCTAGCTCATAATATGTTTACTATATTAAATCTAAGATTTCCAATCCTTTCTATTAATCAAGAATCTCTATCTTGCCTTGTTCCATTTATGATTTACCAAATCATAAAGCTCCTTCAAATTCACATGTAGCAATTATATATTTTAGCAAGACATTTCAACATGCTCACATATCATATAATTCAATCTCTGCCCTTAAACATTTTATTCTAGTTCTTCTATCAATCAAGTTCATCATCAAGCCAATCAATAACACATTTTCATAATAATGATCAACATACTATCAAAACCAAGTATCTCACTATATTTCACATTTAAATCATGCTAACAAACCTCACATAACATGCATGAAAGATACTAGGGTTCTAGCTTATGAAAAACCGATCAAAGCAACGAAGAAATCAACGTTTTGCGGAAATCCGGCTCAGCCGCAGTCAAACCCCAACCGCGCCACTGACCGCGCCTTTGACCGCGGCCAGAGGGTTGCTGCGAGAAGCTCAGCCGCGGTCCAGCCCTCATCCCGTGGTCCAGCCCTCGTCCCGCGGCCTCGACCGCGCCGGCGATGGGGTTGCGGCCTCTTGCCCAATTTCACCCCAAATTCCGACCATTTACACTCATTTCCGACCATATTCAGCAATAGACACTTAAATCCAACATATATATATCATATAAACATGCCAAACAACACAATTGAACACTTACATGTAAGATCAACCTCCAATTAATGCATACAAGTTGAAATTTTCAAGGTTGAAACCCTTACCTTATTCACCTCAAACTTGATCCACTAATTCCAGCCATCCAACCCAAATAACCCATCCAATTGCTTCATATAAGTCCCTAGAAACGTTTAGAATCATCAAACCAAGCAAATTCTAAGGTTTCAAACGAATTGAACTCAAAATCTCCAAAATTAACATTCTCTGTCACAGTTTAGTAAAATAGGTATAACTCACTCAATTCTCCATGGAATCAGACGAATGAGTAGTCAAAACACATCTACTCTCGAAGATCTACAATTTCTCTTCTCACCGAAATCTCGAATTCCGACGTCTTCTGGCCGGAATCGGCGTCGGAAGTCTGCAGCCCTGCTTTTCTCTTCCTCATTGTATAGAAAATGGGAAAGGAAATGATTGTATCTCTCTCTCCATCTAATTTATAATATATCACTCTAATCAACACCTCATAACCCTCCATTTGATGAGTCATAGCTTGGTTAATATTAGAGTAACAAGTGTCCCCTCCATTTAATAGATAAATACACTTATTATATATATATAGGTGACAAATAATGGTTCCATCATATACATACTTAATTGTATGTATAGTCTCATTAATATCAATCAACTCTAAATCCTCCTATTTGTAATACATAATCAATCCCATTATTTGGATCGACTCGATTAATCATCACCTCATGATTCTCAATTTGGATCAAAGAATGAGACATCTTAATAATACCAATATTCATGATCTCAACATTCATTCGAAATCCTAATTCTCCAATCTTAGGTTTCGATTCTCAAATCCAATCATTTGAGTAATTACGATGCTTCGATCGTATCCATAAACATAATCTCTTGAAACCGATCAATGAAGCAATTAATCGCATGATTGATCTTAAAATATTATAATAACCTTGCTATTTTTAGTTGGGTTATTACACAGATGGTGGAGAGCCTGAAAGCTATCAAGAAGCCATTGATCATGAAGTAAAGGATGAGTGGTTGAAAGCCATGCAAGATGAGATGCGATCCCTGCATGAGAACCACACTTATGAGTTGGTAAAACTACCTAATGGCGAGAAATCGCTGAAGAATAGGTGGGTTTTTAAGTTGAAGTCTTCTGAAAATAGCTCACAACCAAGGTACAAAGCAATGTTGGTTGTGAAAGGATTCAGTCAGAAAAAAGGTGTTGATTTTGATGAGATATTCTCTCCTGTTATAAATATGAGCTCCATTAGAGTTGTTCTTAGTTTAGCAGCTCGCTTGAATTTGGAGATAGAGCAGCTTGATGTTAAGACTGCTTTCCTTCATGGTGATTTAGATGAAGAGATCTACATGGAACAACCTGAAGGTTTTGAAGCCAAAGGGAAAAAGAACCTAGTGTGTAAGCTCAAGAAGAGCTTGTATGGGTTGAAGCAAGCTCCAAGGCAGTGGTACAAGAAGTTCAACTCATTTATGATGGGTCAGGGGCATACCAAAACATCTTCAGATCACTGTGTGTTTGTGAATAGATATTCTGATGATGATTATATTATTCTGTTGTTGTATGTTGATGACATATTGATTGTTGGTCATGATGCTAGCAGGATGGAGAAGTTGAAACGAGATTTAGGTAAATCTTTTGCAATGAAAGACTTAGGCCCTGTGAAACAGATTCTTGGCATGAAGATAACCCGTGACAGGAAGAATGGAAAACTTTGGCTATCTCAGGAGCGCTATGTTGAAGCTGTGCTTGAGAGGTTTAACATCAGCAAGGCTGAGGTAGTATCTACTCCACTTGCAGGTCACTTCAAACTTTCTGTTAAACAGTGTCCTACAAGTGAGAAAGATAAGGAAGAGATAAGCAAAGTTCCATATGCCTCAGCAGTAAGCAGTCTGATGTATGCCATGGTCTGCATGAGGCCAGACATTGCTTATGCAGTTGGAGTGGTGAGCCGATTTCTCTCAAATCCTAGAAAGGAGAATTGGGCCGTAGTGAAATGGATTCTCAGATACCTCAGAGGCACTTCTAAGGTATGTTTATGTTTTGGCACTGGTGAACTGAATCTGGTTGGATATACAGATTCAGATATGGCAGGTGATGTCGACTCCAAGAAGTCCACTTCGGGGTTCTTGATGAGTTTTGCAGGGGGAGTTGTCTCTTGGCAGTCCAAGTTGCAAAAATGTGTTGCTCTATCTAGTACCGAAGCTGAGTATATAGCCATCACAGAAGGTTGCAAAGAAGCTCTGTGGATGAAGAAGTTCTTGGAAGAACTTGGTCTTCAACAGAAGAAGTTGATTGTCTACAGTGATAGTCAAAGTGTTATTTATCTCTCAAAGAACTCAACATCCCATTCTAGATCCAAACATATTGATGTCAAATATCATTGGATTCGTGACGAGCTTGAAAAGAAGCAATTGAGTTTAGAGAAGATCCATACAAGTGAGAATACAGCAGATATGTTTACTAAGTCTTTGACTAAAGAGAAATTCGAGGCTTGTATGCAAGGAGCGGACTTGCTAGAGCCCACTAAATGAAATGACAGGGGAATTATTGGATCATTGCCCTTTGTGGGCTTTGACTTCAATTTTGAGCTCAATAGGGCTTTTAACCCATTTCACAATTTAACAACAATTGTGATGGAGTGCTGCGTAACCAAGAGAGAGAGAGAGCAGGCTGCCATTTTTGTTGGAAACAAAAACAGAGAGATGCTGCGCCGTTTCTAACACAAAAAGAAACGAGAGAGAGCCGCCGATCGTGCGAGAGAGAAAATAAAGTAGGAAGAAAGGAGGAAGAAGAGATGTTGGGCACTCACAACCTCACTCCTATTTGGTGATCTCTATCTCATCTTTATTGTTTAAACCTAGATTTAATTCTAGAGAGTTTTATTGTGAATCCATCAATTGATGAGGAGCTTTTGTTGCTAGCCAAGTTAAGTGTTATCTTGATGTTTTGTTGTTGTTATTGGTGAACCTCTAGTGTGGATTGCTAGGGAGAATATTGTGTACCCATTATTTTGATATAGTGGAGGTTTGTTGAGGTGGCTTCTAGCCCGTGGTTTTTACCTTCGTATTGAAGGGTTTTTCACGTTAAAATATCGGTGTCCTCTTTACTACTTTGAGACTGTTTCCTTGCATTGGTGCTTTGGTTGATTTGACTTGTTAAGTTATCTCATTTTGCACACAAGTCATTGTTGGTTTGATTGTTTTGGTTATCTCCACATTGGTGTTTATCCCCAACAGTTACTAATAGAGGTAAACAAGAAAAGCACCTGCTCTTTACGGCGGGCAAGTTCAGCGTGATAAGTGAAGAATAGTGCACACCGCAAGAACTTAAGAGCTGCTAATGTTACAAGATAGTGCTCAATGATGAATTCATCATAGAGAGCCGTGGGCAGTTCCCCAGTAGCTCCGCCGGTTGTGGCAACTCCGATGAAAATCACTTTCTGGCAAAAGATGAGTGCTGCTTTGAGTGTGGAACGTTTCTCTGGGTTCTTCTGGTTATTGGCTTGATAATTAGATTGGTTTATCTCTATCTATAGAATGTATTCGTGTGCAAGTGGAGCCTTTCTCCTTCACTGTAAGAATTTGTTGATCTTTTGGCTTAGAGTTTCTAGTATAGAAACTAGGGAGCATGTTGGGCAGTTGACACCGACGATAGTTACACGCAAAATTTTAGGATCGACATGATGACACAGCGGTTACATGCATGAAATCCGGATCGTGTGTTTAAACGACAGACGAAACGATCCTTGACAAATCAATATGTGCGCTGAGTCACCAGCCTCATCGCTGGCGCTGACTCGATGCCATGCCATGTTCAAGTGTACAACACGTTGATTGAGCCGACCCAGTTAACTGACTCATTCTTATGATCTTAATGGGCTCATTTCTGTTGTCCAAAAAATAAAATTTTGATGGGACAAGCAAGGCCCAAGGCCCAAAAACTAGCAAAAGACTAATTGCCGAGTTGAAACTATAAACGGAGCCGGATTAAATATTTAATCACGGAAAAATTTCCTCAAATACCCGAATTCCAACATTGTGGGACTCAATCTGAGGATTGATCCTTTTTAATTTTGTTAATCCTGTGGAAGCGGTATATCAACCGGTAAACTGAATTATTTTGGATTATGCCAAATTGAAAACAAAACCACAAATCGAAAAGAAAAAGTTATTTCTTTGCACATAAAATTATTAATACAAACACGGAGAAGCATTAAAATAATTAGATAAATCAAATTGGCTGCAATTAAAATACCCAATACTCATTTATACTCGACTTCTTGGAAGATACGAAGCCCAGACCCATTGAAATAATCGTCGTTCTGCAATCTTAGGTATCATTATTCAATTATCAAAAGCACGAACCTTCTCCTAGTCGTTCGGCGTCACTGTTTCGGCAAGACCCTTTATTTGTGGGTGGGCTCAGGAATCATGAGTCCCATCCAATAAATTTATGGAGAAAGTTTCAATGATGATAATTTATTGATTGTTAGGTATATTGTTAGCAATATTATACCCCTTGTTCTTAATTGTATTTTTTATGATTTTGGTGCATCAAAGCTAGTTTATCTAGTCTCTAGCAACCTAGAATGGAGTCGGAAATGTAAAAGTCTTGTATACAAAATTAAACTCAAGTTGTAATAGAGCTAGAAGAAATGCTTGAAGTTTGCTGAATGGGTAGCACGAAGGATGCTGAGGAGATTCAAGCATACAAGAAGAGGCTGCTAAAGGAGATAGCAAACATAAAGATTGCTGGAAGCAATAATCGCG
The DNA here is from genome assembly GCA_026898455.1 of Plectranthus barbatus. NCBI lineage: Eukaryota > Viridiplantae > Streptophyta > Magnoliopsida > Lamiales > Lamiaceae > Plectranthus > Plectranthus barbatus. Next base: position 35,916 of record JAPKLW010001812.1, on the reverse strand, counting down.
GTTCAAGAATGCTGGAGGACCAAAGCAAATGGTCTGCTGTTATCTCAGCAATCCTATTGAGATTCAGCAAACGAACAATCACCCAGCAAACCGAGGACAACAATCAATAGGCAGCACAAAGTCAAAACAGAAGGAAGGATCTTCAATCCCAGAAGCTATGGAAACTCACCCAATTGAGAGAAAGGACAATCAACAGACAAAAGGGAGGTTTCCATGATGATACTCAGAGATCCGTTCTGACAAAGACGGCTAAAATAAGGAGAAAACCAATCAGACACAAGGAAGAACTGAAGAGTCTCTGCACTTCACAGAAAAGGAAGAACGGAGATTGGGGAGCAGAGGTCTTGTGTCTAACGGATAAGATTCAAACAGGATGTTTGAATCTTCGACTATAAATAATGAGTCTCGCGGAGTATCAAAAAGTTCGGCAGAATATAACTTTGACATCATATTCACGCAAGATAACACAACCGAATCAACATTCGATCATTCATTGATCGAGGCTTTACAAAAGCTTCCGAGTGCTACTCGAGACCTTTTGAAGTTTTCTTCTTAGGTTATTCTTGGGATTCTTTCTATCCTAGAAAGAATCTAGCAGTCAGCCTAATCACAAGGTTGATTATCATGGGCTATTGCCGCAACTGAGAAAGGTTCTGGGAAGAACTATAAAACTCTTAGGTCAACGTTCGAGGAGAAGGGAGGTGTGTCCTCACTACAAGGAGTGTCAAGCAGAAGATTAAAGAGCGAAGTTGCTTGAAGGTGCGCCATGTCCAGACGGAGGAGATGTACACTATTAGAGATCAAGCCCGATCTTGTCTTCAATCTTAGTGAATTTGTTCGAACCACTATAAATTCTGTGTGCATTTTACTGCTTTATTTCATCTTTTGTTTCTTAGTTTTGAAACACAACACACCAAGTGTTGTTGTATAAATAGAAGTGAATCTAACAAATATTCGAGCTTAAACACATTTATAAACTCTTGCTGAGTCGTGACCTCAGCAAGATAAGTGCAATATCAATTTAAAATTCTGTTGCAACTATAAACACTCTGATCCGGGACCAACATTGATAATCACGAAAATTAAAATGAATCGTTTACCTATGCAATTGTAAAATAATGGATAAATAATTTATAAAAATACCGCATTATTTTGAGGATAAAACCTATCAGCATGTTTTAAAGTTTACTTAGTTAGGTGATTTTGTTCTAATTTTTTAAAATTATGGAATTATGTCCCAAACTTTACCTAATTATGTGATTTTGTCTCAATTTTTTAAAAGTATGTAATTATGTCTCAATGTTTAGTATATTAAGTAAATGTATCCTCAAATAATAACTATGTTAATTTTGTGTTTAGTCACCCGTTAAATACTGGCATGTCAAATAACATGAATTTTCTTTTATTTTTTATTGATAAGTTTTTCAATTGGCATTGTTTTATCAAAAAAAATTATTTATTTTGTTATTTTGAAAAAAAAATTATCAATTAAAAACTATATTGTCATTGATATATAAACATTTGACATCGAAATTAACTTTGTCAAAGACGAACGATTTTTTATTAAATAGAGTAAACATTAAAATATATTTTCCTAGCATAATAAAATTGGGATAAGATTTCCTATACTAACATCAATTAAAAAAAGCCACGTGACAAATAAAGTGTGGCTCAAAGTGAAATTAATATTGTTACTAACGGATGACATATTTACTAATAGTTTAATTATTAGTACATAATTCCATAATTTTAGAAAATTCGAACAAAATCACCTAATTAGATAAATTTTGGGACATAATTTCATAATTGTGAAAAATTGGGATAAAATCACTTAATTAAGTAAACTTTAGGGCGTTTTGGAGGGTTTTAAAGATAGATAAGTTTTTTAAGAAAATAACAAAATCAGTATATACAATAATCTAAATATAAAACGGTGATTACGAATATAATTACATATTTGTTCAATATAATATTTTTTCTAAGAAATAAATTAAATTATTATATATCTATATCTATATCTATATCTATATATATATTAAAGTAAGACCGGAGGTAAAATAAGGCATGTTTAAGTTGTATTAATTGTTCATTAATTAACTGGTTAGTTCCTTAATTAATAAGTGAAACATTCTATAATTATAAATAGTAATTATGTACTTCTTTGTTTACATTGACATTTATGATTTAATTTATAATTGATATTTATAATTAATATATGATAAGTTATATATTAGTGAATATTCAATTAAAGAAAAATCATATCTTAATAAATATGAATTAGTAGATTATATTTATTAGCTAAAAAAATAGTTGTGTACAAATAATTTTGTTACAAATTACTTACTTTTCTCTTTCAATAAAATATTTTGTGTAAATGATATTTATTTAATTATAATTCTTGAAAGGCTATCAATTACGTCTATATTTATTTCTGTAATTATTTCTTGAATGGCTATCAATTCAAAATTAAATTATGATATTCATGGAAAAAAACTGAATTATGATTGAGTTTAAATAAATGTTGATGCTAATCGTAAATGTCAATTATTTATTTAACAAAATTATGTTTTAACTAATCTAATATCTTTGGTAAATTTCCATTATTTATTTAACAAAATTCCGTTTTAACTAATCTAATATATTTGGTAGGGTTATGTATTAATGTATCAAAATATTTTTTCTCTTTAATTATTTTCAATTAAATTGTATCAAATCTCAATAAAAATCAATTAGGATATTATACTTGTTAAGTAAGGAAATAATATTCATGTAGGAAAATAAAAAAATATTAAATTGTTTATTAAAAATTTTTGCTTTAAAATAAATCTAAATTACGTCTATTTATCGCAGTCAAGTAATGAATAACTATCATCAAATTTTTTATTTCAAAATTTTAACAATCGATAAATATTATTAAAGTATGTGATTAAAAACCAAAATATCATTCAAGTGGTCACAAACAATTTGATAAATTAAAATATGAAAAATTATACCATCAAAAAAAGAAAGCAAAGCATGTAGATAAAAGATTTTTTATTCCTTGAAATAAAAGTGCATGTTTCTATTTAATTTTGAAAAATACTCTCTCTGTCCCATCATATTAGTCCCATATTCCTTTTCGGTCCGTCCCATTTATTTGTCTCATTTCCTAAAAAGGCAATATTTTTCCCACTCATCAATAAAATATTAATTCTTCAACACTAATACACATTGGTTATTGTGCACACTCCTCCGTCCCTAATATAATGGGACGGAGGGAGTATGAAAATTGGATCCGATTTCATATTATTCCTTTTGATTTGAAAATTTTCAAATAAATACAAGGAGATATGGCAGCTAATATGTAGTGTTATTCTTACTTCTTTAAATTTCAAAAATTCATATTTGATGAAATCAAGTATATTTCATTTTATTAATATACATTATATTTAAATATATATAGATTATCGTACATCATTAAATCTTAGAAAAGTGAGCATAGAGAATGTTTTTCATTATTTATATTTAATTGATAAAAAAGAATTAGGTTAGCTATACTGAATACTATAACTAAACAAGCAAATTAAAATATTAATACTCAATTTTTTTAACCTAATTTTCAATTAAATATATAAGTATAACTCTTGAAATATTGAT
>JAPKLW010001812.1:4023-22280 GCA_026898455.1 Plectranthus barbatus | reverse complement strand
TGTGTTTTTTTTTATTTGTTTATATGTTTTGTATGTTGTTTTTTTTTGTCATTTATAATATTAGTAAGTAAAATCTTGCAATTATTCTGCCTGCATAGTTGCAGTTATAGTTCATAATAGTAACATATATTTCTGTTTTTTTTAATTATTCTTATGGATTATTGTGAATCATTTATCCTTTTTGTTTGGACATTGTAGTTCATATTACCCCGGTATGTGATGCATCTGCAAAACCGTATGTTGGTCAAGTATTCAGAAGTTTAGACGAAGGCGTTCATTTTTATAGAGAGTATGCGAAACTTGTTAGTTTTGATACTCGTTTGTCTAGCTCGAAGAAGGTGAATGATGTTTTAACGTGGAGGTATGTTGTTTGTAATCGTGAGGGAGATAAGTTTGTAGCTGCAGATACTGATATGTTAGGCTTAGAAGTTTATAGTTCTAAGGTGAGAAGAAGAATTTCTTCGAGGTGTGGGTGCAATGCTAGGGTCGTTTTTAAGTATGTGGCTTATCAGGGTTATGTAGTACATGCATTTGTGGAGGAACATAATCATAATTTGGTTGAGCTTTCACATAGAGAGTTTATGAAAGTTAATCGTAACATTGATATTGTTCACCAGAGGTTTATATTAGACTGTGCTGCATCGAATATTGGACCTACTGCTGCACACCGTTTGTTATATGAAATTATGGGTGGTACTGATTTCGTTGGATGTTCCGTTCTGGCTGCGATTGATCTTGCTGGAAAGAATGTGTCAGGAATGGAGAATGCTGGTGCGGTGGGTGATAAGAGACATATGATACAGAATTTTTATGGTGCTGAAAAACCAGAAAAAGTTGATGTTCACCCTCCTGATGTTGTGAAGACGAAAGGAAGTGGTACTCGTATTATGTCAAATAAAGAGAAGGCAATTCGTGAGACGAACAAGTTTCTTCGGCTTTGCAGAAAATGTAAAAAAATGGCTACTCATGACTCGCGTAATTGTGACAAGTTTAAGGATGCTGGGAGTAGTGTTTAATGTATTTATGTTTTTTCTTTTTTGCTGCGTAAATTGTAGGAACATTTTTTCATGTTTTTATATTGTTTTGTTTTGAATTACTTTTCTGAATTGAGAGTTCTTTTTATTTAATCAATCTCATTTTGCTTTTAACTAATTTTACAGAGTTTATTAGTTTTTAATGTTGTGGTGTTTTTGTTATATTTTTCATGTATTACTTCTAAATGATATATAATACTTTTAATTTATTTCAGTTATAAAATTTGCAGTGTTTCCGCCTGCAATGGTGCAGTTGTAGTTATATTATTTTGCAAATAAGTTATTTACGTTTTATGATAGATTACTTACGAGTTTTGTACACATTTTTTTGTAATACAATCGTCTGTAATATTGTATTTATTATCGATAAATGTTACAACAATTGAATTTTTTTTTAATCATTTATAACTTGTGTACATATTTTTTTTTGCATTTCTCTCGCCTGCAATTGTACAGTAAATGTGTTTTAGTATTGCTTATTATATAAGTTGTTTGTTTTCTTTCATATTTCATTTGTTTTACAAAATTTCAGTCATATTTAATGTGATAGTGCGTTTATAGCTTTGAATATTTACATTTCAAAAAACAAATCGATTTAAATTTTCGTTGTTCATAACATGCAGTTATATACAGTCTGAATGTGTAGTAATAAATTAGTAGTTACATTATTATTTTACATTTTTTTTTGTGATGCGTATATGGCTTCGAATTTTTACATTTCTAAACATAAATCGCTTTAATTTTACGTTTTTCAGAAACAGCAATTAAATATTGTCTGATAGTGCAGTAATTGTTTATAATAGTTACAGTATTATTTGAATTTTTATTTTTATATACCTGTTGTTACAAAGTCATATCTAAAAAGTGTACACAAAGATATATCTTAATCAAAAGTAAAGTACATTCAAAACAAATACTTTAAGTCTTAATAATTAATAAAATAATGTATCCAAAACATGAACCTAGCAATGTTCTAAACATAACCAAAATAACAAAAAACATAATTTAATGATAAAACAAATAGAAATGTCTAGCCACGGTAGGTTTCCAAGTATTTCGCCATGTCAAGATTTTTGTCCTTGCAGTTTTTTTTGAAGAATTTATGGGCGATTTCAATGTACTTCTTACCCTGCTTGTTGTTCTTTGAACCGATTAAAGACTGGCACATCTCCATTCGTAAAATTTTCAGTGCATGTTTCGATCTTTGAGGAATTCCAATGTCCCAGTTTTCAGCTGATTCTCCCTTGAAAATTTCCATGTGTCGCATGGCAAACACATCGCAGTCAACGTGGTTGGTGGATGATCTCCATTTCATACAAGAATGGTCCATATATTTATGCAGTTACAGAATATAAAATTAACAGTAGATATCATTAAATATTGCATACAATCCTGTCATGTATGTCAATGTAATAGTTCGAGTATTGATTCCACATAGTCATCAAATTAAGTACATATGTTGCTCCAAATTATCACAGTTAAAAGTCATATATTCTACATTACATAATTTTGCATATTTTCAGTTGCATAAATTATCTCTTCTTCTATTACATTGTAATCGTTTGAGTATGTACTCCATCTATTGAACAAAAGTAGTACATATTTTGAACAAAATTATCACAGTTAATTGCACTACATCTTACACTATTATACCTAATAATGCAAATACTTAAGATGCAGTTGTGTTTTTGATTTTTTGTATACCTTTAGCATTTTTAGTATATAAAAACTACAATAGTCATCAATAATTATTGCACAAAATCCTGCCATGTATGTCATTGTAATATTTCGATAATTGATTCAACATAGTGATTGAATCAAGTACATATGTTGCCCAAAATTGTAACAGTAAAAGGCCCTCTATTTCAAACTACACTACCTATTAATTTACATAATTGAGAGGCATTATTCTTCAATAATATTTTTGTTTTCTTCTGTGATAATATTTTCGCAGCTGTAGTGCTTAAAAATTGCAGATATTTTTAATAAACGTTGCATTATTTCCTGTGTGTTATACGTTGTAATCGTTTGAGTAACTATTCCACATATTGATCAAATTAACTACATAAGTTGCCCTAAAATGTCGCAGTTAAAAGCCCTAGAAATTACAATAGAATTCCTAATACTGTAAATTAAATGAAAATTGGATTAATAGAGAATTGAATTTTGATAACCCAAAACCTGAATTGTCGCTCTTTATCGTTGTCGACCTCAAATTTCTGCTGGTATACCGTCGGCGCTTCCGCTCAACCTCCCCAGAAAAAAAAATTTATGCAAAATTAATGAAATTCGAACACAAATTCGCAGAATGTGAAGAAACTAAACAAGATTCAGTATATAGAAGGAACAAAAACACATCTTTACTGCATAGTTCGTCTTCATTCATATTTTATTGAAATTGAAAATCACCCAACATAAAAAAAAATGTTAATATGTATGTAAAGTTGTAAAAAAATTTTGCCCGGTTGTTATACTAACCTTCTCCTTCTTCTTTCTCGTTACTCCGGTCTGTCTGCACCGTCTCCAATCCCGTCGGCTGCATTTTTGTGTCGTCTGTGTGGTAAGTTTTTTTTTTCGACGGTGGGTAAATTTTGAGCGTGAGTAAATGTGGTAGGTTGGGGGAAATATTGTGGACTGTAATTTCGGGAACGATTACCATCAAATTCAAAAAAAAAATCGTGGGAAGATTCATTTTAGGGCAATTTTGACATATTTACCCTTATATGCAACTTTTTTGCACTATAGATGCAGTGAAATATTTTAAAAGTCTAGATTTAATCTGAACCGTTTATTAATAAAATGAAAGATCAAGATTTGGTCTTATTTCTTATCTGGGAGGTGGTTGATACTATAACGCTCCCGTATATATATATATATATATATATATATATATATATATATATATATATATATATCTTCGGTGTAGAAGGTGTTTCCAAGATCAATTTGAGGAATCATGCGAAGTTTGATTGTTTATCAGGTGAGCTAACCTAAATTCTTTCTAGTTCAATTTAACTTGCCTGATTGAAACTGTTGTTACAAAGCTCATTGCACAGAATTCATATGCACCAACCATTGAAGCTATGCAAAGAGAAATCTCAATCTCTAGCCACGAAGATCCCAGCCTCTCTACTCTGCCTTTTAATGGCGATTGCGGATTCTCTCCGTCCATATACTCCTCATTATCCTCGTCAAAGCAATATGTGTCGATCCTCGAAAATCTAAACGACGAATCATCAAGGGCTGGAGGAGTGATGGCCTCGATTTTGGTCTTGAATTATTTTTCAACTTTTTATTGTCTATATCTTTAGGTTTAATGTGTTTTTTAATTATTTTTGTGTTATATGCGATTATCATTGTAATGTTAAATGTGTGTCATTATTTTTGTGAACTATAGGGCTCGACAAAATCTTTATTAATGGATTGTTAATTGTTTATTTATTTTCTACATTGTGTGAACTCAGTTGATATGTAGCATCGTACGCTGTTGACATTATCATTCTTACATGTAGTCAATATCATTTTATCAAAATTATCAGTTTAATCTTAATTGATTTTTAATACACCTTTAAGATCATTGTTATCTTTATTAAATATCATTGTACGTTGTTGACATTATCATTGTTACTTGTCTTCAATATCATTTTATCAAAATTTGACGGTTTAATCTTAATTGATTTTTAATACACCTCTAAGATCATTGTTACCTTTATTCAATATCATTGTACGAATAATTAAAGTTGTTTATGCATTTAACGATAATATATTAGTGGAAGTTGAAACCGCACCCGATAAATCAGCCGAAAAATCTTATTTCACATTTCAGTTTATCACACTTTGATAGAATTACCTTACGATGACACAAAGAGCTGATAATGATTAACTTAATATTATGGAATAAAGCGTGGTGTATTTTTTTTTGGTAACCGCATCCCAAAAATATGCAACATGATCTTATTTCTCTTTCTAATTTATACGATAATAATGAAAAAAATCATGGGGATTTGTTTTGATAACTGAATCCGAAAAATCAGCATGCAAATTTAATTTCATTTCATTTTTTTTCCGTTTAGGATTAATTTGCCCTTTTAATGATAGAAGAAGCTATTGACAATGATAAATGACAACAGAAAATCAGGAACATCTATTTTCGAAATCAATGGCTGGATTTTGGTCTCTGTTCATTCATGGACATATGTTCAGCCTTGAATATATATATATATATATATTATATGTAATTTCAAAATTATCAATTTGTTTAAATGGGTACATGATTTTTATTAATTAAAGAAATAATATTTGCATAATTCTAGACTCATAAATATCAATGTGATAATTAAAGAACAAATCCTTTGAGATATGATGTTCATCAATAAATAAAATAAAAAATATTAAAATAAATCATAAAGCAGTAGCTAACATAATAGTAAAAATTCAATAAATCAATTATTTGATTGATTTTAAAGATAATTTCATATTGTAATGATAAGATTTTTAAAAATGGTAGTAGTTTTAATTTAATCTTTTGCTAAAATCATGGCCTAATTTTGATTATAACATAAATGGATTAAATTTACATTATAAATATCACAATCTTCTCACACATTTTCAATGTTTTCCAACATTCATTTTCAAAATTAAAGTTGATTTGTTTCTATTTCTTTTTCATCCTTTAAATTTGTAACGCCCACAAATGACTCCCCTAATTTGAGGTCGCGTTACATTGATTTTCAGGTTTTTCCAAAGAAATTCTCAAACAAACAAGCGGAAGACTTGATTAAATAAAAAGATAATTAATTACGTTGAAAGTCGTACTTCGAGTCTGAGTTTAAGGAAACAGTATTTAAAACATTTAAACATTCACAAAAGGGGAGAAAGAATCAGAGAGTGTAGCAGCGTGTGTGAAACGTGGCGGAGATATGCATATGGAGATGCATATCTCAGGATCTATGAGTTCAAAATATTACACTCCGTCCGTTTACTCCCCTGGCCTCACATCCTTGCTGCTCAACCTGTGTATTTTAGAAACAATACGAGGGGCTGAGTACTTTCGTACCCTGTGGAAACATGCCCGAAAAATACAGTTTAAGTAATGAATACTATGCAACACACACAGATAAGAATGGGGTTTTATTGAAAGTAACCATGTTATCCAAAATATTTTCATTCGCTCGAGCTAACTACAATGCTAACATATCTGTTTTAATGTTGTGAAACTGGAAGTTGGCCCACTTCCAAGTTACAATGAGCAGCTGGGAATGGACGAACCACTCTACCCACTGTCACCAAGTATTGTGCACAAGGTCTCAGTATCATACAACTTTGAGACACGATCGATTTTATTCATAAATTCATCGTAAGGTTTGCTAGCCTTAGATGTTAGGTTTGCTAACCTTTCATTTCATAGATTTATAAGATTAGCGCAAGTACCAATCAGGTCTTGGTTCTTATCTCTTAATCAATCTCTCTATTGATGGGAATCAAACAGAGGAACAGATATGCAACACAAAACATTTTATGCATAGCAGTCGTTAAAAACAAAACATTTTACACATGCTTTAGGAACAAAACGCATTTTGGTTTTATACTGAAAATAGTTCCCACCTGGTGTTTGGCTTGGTCTAAAGATGCTTTTCCGCTAAATGAGCTCAATCCCCTCAATACTCAATCTCCTACGACATAAGGGATCAACCAATCAGGATAAATGGTCTAGGATGACAATCTAAGCTCGACCGACAATAATCAAACTAATTCATACTCAATCCCAACAACAACCCCCGTACAACATGCTTAAACTCTTATCATGCTTCTATCAACATAATATAAGCCCATAAATCGAAGAAGGTTCGAAACAAATTTGAAAATGGAAAGAATATACAAAATTGGTTCTGTCTCGACCGAGATAGGACCATCTCGGTCGAGATATCTGTCTCGACCGAGACCCCATACGTATCGACCAAATTACCCGTATCGACCGGGATCATTCCATCTCGATCAAAATACACGGCTCGATTGATCTCAACCATTTCGACCGAGTTACCTAACTCGACCGAAACCAACCATTCCGGGGGAAGGGTTCATCTCAACCATGTTCGCCTTGATCTCGACCGAGATGCTTGTCTCGACCGAGGCAATCCATCTCAACCGAGATGCCTGTCTCGACCGGGATGAGGTCCATCTCGGTCGAAACGGGTCGTCTTCTTCGGCAGAAACACGGCGGGCCTGCAACTCGCAATTTCTCACCCAATTTCACCCCCATCTCGCATGCAAACACATATACAAACTCCCTAGTCTACAAGGAACACGAAAATACAATCGAACACGAAATATATGCAAGGAAATGGAATGAAATGAAGCTCACCGGAGTGGTGACTTCCTACGGCTGCGGCGACGAATTCCGGCGGCCAAGCTCACGTCTCAGGCTGTCCGAATGATCCTTGGAACATAAGGAATACGACTATATCAACCAAAACTCGAGATATACGCGAATCAACAAGATACAAATCTTGGAAGAAAATGCTCACCAAGATTCCGGCGACCAACTTCTCACTTCGATTTCTCCTCCGTTTCTCGACCTCTCGGGGCCCACGTATACTCAAATCGAAGCCCGAAGAACGTACTACAAAATGGTGGCGGTCGCTTGGGCTGGGGTGGCCGGAGTTGGCCGGAAAATGGTCGGGAAGGTGGCTGACGAGGGTAGGGTTTGGGGTGGAGGTGGGAGAAGCTCTCACTCTCTCTCTCTAAACTTGCTTGAAAATGGTGAAGTGAAAATGAACCCACTCTCTCCCAGTATATTTGTCTAAAATTTCACATTCCTCCTCAATATACATTAAATCAAATATACACTAATATGAATATATCCCCAAAATAAATCTCCATCTCCATATGAATATACTTATACCTTAATTTATATACATATTTTCCAACCTAAATCTCATAAAATCCATCTCACTTCAATTATTCCTTGGAATTTCTTCCAAATCATACATAACTTCCAAGTTCCAAAATAATTCGAATCTCTAAATCGCGATTAAATAACATCAAAAGCTCTCAACATAAGAAAATTCTCTTCAATAAGCTCAATTGAACATTACAAAAGCTTAATTAAGCTTGGGGTATTACATCCTCCCCACCTTACAAAAATTTCATCCCGAAATTTACAAAACTTCAAAAAGTTCGGGATACCTCTCTTTCATCTTGTCTTCTGGCTCCCAAGTTGCTTCCTCATGCCCATGGTGGCACCAAAGCACTTTCACGAGTGGAATCGATTTATTTCTGAGCTCCTGAATCTTACGGTCTACGATAGCCTCCGGCCGCTCTTCATACTGCAAGTCTGGACTCAAAACGACTTCCTCTCGGTGGATCACATGTCTAGGATCATACACATACTTCCTTAGTTGAGACACGTGAAACACGTTGTGCACGTTACCCATACTCGGGGGTAGTGCTAACCGATATGCCACTGGACCAATGCGCTCTAGTATCTCGTAAGGTCCCACATAGCGCGGTCTCAGCTTACCCTTCACCCAAAAATGCACTATTCCTTTGGATGGCGAAACTTTGAGGAATACCTTATCCCCCACTTCGAAACACAATTCAGCCCTCCTCGAGTCGGCATAGGACTTCTGCCTACTCTGCGCTTCTCTGATCCTCTCCCGAATCTGACGGACTATAGCAATCATATCATTCACAGCGTCTGGCCCGATTACTTTCCGCTCTCCTACCTCATCCCAATATAGAGGTGAGCGACATTTCTTTCCGTATAAAGCCTCATAGGGTGCCATCCCGATTGTTGCCTGGTAACTGTTATTATATGCAAACTCAATCAGAGGCAAAATCGGCTCCCAACTGCCTCCTCGATCTAAAACCACCGTTCTGAGCATGTCCTCGAGAGTTTGAATGGTCCTTTTGGATTGACCATCTGATTGTGGGTGAAACGCTGTACTGAAATTCAAGCGAGTCCCCAATTCCTGTTGCATGCTCATCCAAAATCGAGATGTGAACTTCGCATCTCTGCCAGACGTAATAGATTTCGGCACTCTGTGCAGTCTGACAATCTCTCGGACATAGATTTGAGCCAATTTATCTGATCCATAGCTCACTTTGATCGGCAGAAAATGAGCACTCTTCGTTAGACGATCCACTATGACCCATATCACCGTATTTCCTTTCTGTGACTTCGGCAATCCCGTCACAAAATCTATGGTGATATGTTCCCATTTCCATTCAGGGATGTCTAACGGCTGCAACTTCCCATACGGCCGTTGATGTAACGCCTTGACTTGTTGACATGATAAGCGTTTCTCTACATACAAAGCAACATCCTTCTTCATACCATCCCACCAGTACTTAGTTTTCAGATCTTGATACATTTTAGTACTTCCTGGGTGGGCGGTATATGGCGTATCGTGAGCTTCACTTAAAATCTCGTCTCTCAACTCTTCATTATTCGGCACTGAGATTCTATCCCTGAACAACACTGCACTGTCAGGCGCTTCCCGATACTCTCCCACTGGCTTGACTTTCAACTTCTGGCGCAATTCTGCATCTCCTTTCTGTGCCTCAACGATTCTCTCTCTCAAATCCGGCACTACTGTCAAAGCTGCTACTTCACATCTCTTCCTCTCCGAAGGCAATATCACTTCTAGACTGAGTTTCTCAAACTTTCTGATTAGTCTGCCTTCTCTCGTAAGCATACAGCCTGATTGTGCTTCTCCTTTCCTGCTTAATGCATCGGCCACTGAATTTGCCTTGCCCGGTGATAATTTATCGTTAAGTCATAATCATTCATGAGCTCTAACCATCTCCTCTGCCTCATATTCAAATTCTTCTGCTCAAAGAAATACTTCAAGCCTTTATGGTCCGTGAATATGGCACACTTCACCCCATACAGATAATACCTCCAGATCTTCAACGCATGGATTACTGTTGCTACCAAATCATGAGTCGGATAGTTCATCTCATGCGGCCTCAACTGCCTTGATGCGTAGGCTATCACCTTCTCGTCCTGCATCAACACACAACCTAGCCCGTTCTTAGATGCATCAGTATAAACTTCAAAGTTCTTGTCTGATTCTGGCACTGCTAGGACTGGTGCGGTTGTCAACAGCTGTTTCAGCTTCTGAAAACATTCTTCACATTCCTCTGACCATTCAAACTTCACACCCTTCTACAATAATTGCGTCATTGGCTTCGCAATCTTTGAGAAGCTCTAAATGAATCTTCTGTAATATCCTGCCAAACCAAGGAAACTGCGAATCTCGCTTGGCGTCGTCGGTGACTTCCACTCTGTCACTGTCTGGATTTTGGCTGGATCCACCTTGATTCCCTCAGCAGATACAATTTGACCTAGGAACGTCACTTCTCTCAGCCAAAACTCGCATTTACTGAATTTTGCATAAAGCTTCTCATCCCTCAAGGTCTGCAACACTGTTCTCAAATGTTGCTCATGCTTATCTTCGCTCTTCGAGTATACCAGGATGTCATCAATAAACACCAACACAAAGTTATCGAGATATGGATGGAATACTCGATTCATCAAATCCATGAATACCGCTGGGGCATTTGTGAGTCCAAATGGCATCACTACAAACTCATAATGACCGTATCTCATCCTAAAAGCTGTCTTCGGGATGTCCTCCTTCTTGATCTTCAACTGATGGTATCCCGATCGAAGATCGATCTTAGAGAATACCCTCGCTCCCTTGAGCTGATCGAACAGATCATCAATCCTTGGCAATGGGTATCTATTATTTAATGTCAGCTTATTCAACTTCCGGTAATCAATGCACATATGCATCGATCCATCCTTCTTCACAAAGAGAATTGGTGCACCCTATGGTGACACGCTAGGCCTAATAAATCTCATGTCCAACAGTTCCTGCAGCTGCACCTTCAATTCTTGCAACTCCTTTGGGCCATGCGGTACGGCGCTTTAGAAATTGGTGCCGCGCCCGGTTCAAAATTGATGGTGAATTCCACCTGTCTGTCTGGTGGAATTCCACGTGAGCTTGGCCGCCGGAATTCGTCGCCGCCGCCGTAGGAAGTCACCACTCCGATGAGCTTCATTTCATTCCGTTTCCTTGCATATATTTCGTGTTCGATTGCATTTTCGTGTTCTTTGTAGACTAGGGAGTCTGTATATGTTTTTGCATGCGAGATCGGGGTGAAATCGGGTGAGAAATTGCGAGTTGCAGGCCCGCCGTGTTTCTGCCGGAGAAGACGACCCGTTTCGACCGAGATGGACCTCATCCCAGTCGAGACAGGCATCTCAATTGAGATGGATTGCCTCGGTCGAGACAAGCATCTCGGTCGAGATCAAAGCAAACACGGTCGAGATGAACCCTTCCCCCGGAATGGTTGGTTTCGGTCGAGTTAGGTAACTCGGTCGAAATGGTTGAGATCGGTCGAGCCGTGTATTTCGATCGAGATGGAATGATCCCGGTCAATACGAGTAATACGGTCGATACGTATGGGGTCTCAATCGAGACAGATATCTCGACCGAGATGGTTCTGTCTCCATCGAGACAGAACCAGTTTTGTATATTCTTTCCGTTTTCAAATTTATTTCGAACCTTGTTCGATTTATGGGCTTATATTATGTTGATAGAAGCATGATAAGAGTTTAAGCATGTTGTACGGGGGTTGTTGTTGGGATTGAGTATGAATTAGTTTGATTATTGTTGGTCGAGCTTAGATTGTCATCCTAGACCATTTATCCTGATTGGTTGATCCCTTATATTGTAGGAGATTGAGTATTGAGGGGATTGAGCTCATTTAGCGGAAAAGCATCTTTAGACCAAGCCAAACACCAGGTGGGAACTATTTTCAGTATAAAACCAAAATGCGTTTTGTTTCTAAAGTATGTGTAAAATGTTTTGTTTTTAACGAATGCTATGCATAAAATGTTTTGTGTTGCATATCTGTTCCTCTGATTGATTCCCATCAACAGAGAAATTGATTAAGAGATAAGAACCAAGACCTGATTGGTACTTGCGCTAATCTTATTAATCTATGAAATGAAAGGTTAGCATAACATCTAAGGCTAGCAAACCTTATGATGAGATATAAGAAATGAGAAGGTTAGCAAACCTAACATCTAAGGCTAGCAAACCTTTTGATGAATTTATGAATAAAATCGATTGTGTCTCAAAGCTGTATGATACTGAGACCTTGTGCACAATACTTGGTGACAGTGGGTAGAGTGGTTCGTCCATTCCCAGCTGCTCATCGTAACTTGGAAGTGGGCCAACTTCCAGTTACACAACATTAAAACAGATATGTTAGCATTGTAGTTAGCTCGAGCGAATGAAAATGTTTTGGATAACATGGTTACTTTCAATAAAACCCCATGCTTATCTGTGTGTGTTGCATAGTATTCATTACTTAAACTGTATTTTTCGGAAATGTTTCCACAGGGTACGAAAGTACTCAGCCCCTCGTATTGTTTCTAAAATACGCAGGTTGAGCAGCACGGATGTGAGGCCAAGGGAGTAAACTGGCGGAGTGTAATATTTTGAACTCATAGATCCTGAGATATGCATCTCCATATGCATATCTCCGCCACGTTTCACACACGCTGCAACACTCTCTGATTCTTTCTCCCCTTTTTGTGAATGTTTAAATGTTTTAAATACTGTTTCCTTAAACTCAGACTCGAAGTACGACTTTCAATGTAATTAATTATATCTTTATTTAATCAAGTCTTCCGCTTGTTTATTTGAGTATTTCTTTGGAAAAACCTGAACATCAATGTAACGCGGCCTCAAATTAGGTGAGTCATTTGGGGGTGTTACAAAAAAAATTTTGCTTCGATGATCAGGACCATCACATAGAACTTGGTTGATTGATCACTAGTACGATTGTTGTTGTATTCATACAATGTAGAAGTTTTATAATATACATCATACATATTATTTGAAGAACTATAATCATGTAGTGTTTCTTAATCTATGATGCTCATTTATGTATTTTTATAATTTTTTTCCGTTTTAGTTTTTTTGAAACAGTTCTAATATTTATGTTATAAAACAATTTAGTTCGTACATTATTTTATTTTAGCATTTCATTTTATTCAAGCTTTGATTTTATCCTTTCTCGATCTCAATTGATACATCAATTAATTGATGATTAGAAAGGAAGAAACAATATATAAAGGGTAATTCTATTCACACCCACAAAATTTCTCTTTGTAGCCTCCATACTTAATTTAAATATAAATATAATAATTTGAGACCATTTTACCCTTATAACTACCCACACATCGTGTGGGTTGCAATACTAGTCTATATACTATACTAAAAGAGAATAGTGGTCAATAACCGTTCCTGCCAAAAAAGTGTAAATTAATTTTTATTTTGATTATTATTTATTCTATTATATCATAAACTAGATTTGCACCCGCACGATGTGCGAATGAAATATACGATTTCTTATTTTATAATTTTAAAACTTAATTAACAAAGTTGTATACATATCATAAATTTTTTTAACGAATCTTTTATATATATATATATACACATATATATATATATAACTTAATTCATTATAAAACTTAATATAATATAATATAATAAATTATTTTCTATTTAATTTAAATGTTAATCCATAAATATTATATTTGTATTATTTAAAAAAATGGTAAATATAATAAATTATTGAGATGTATTGTTTTAAAAAAAAGTGATAAATATAATTTTATTATGTTTTTATTATTATTATTGTATATATATATGTTATAATACAATAAAAATTAAATAAAAACGATAATAATTTTAGGTTTTGGCGGGAACAGTTATTATATCACTATTTTCTTTTAATATAGCATATAGATATACAATAAATAATAATTAATATATAACAAAACTATGTTTGTCATTTTTTCTTTAAAATATTAAAATCTCACTAATTTATAATTTTACTATTTTTAAAATAATACATATATAATATATTTTATGGAATTATATTTAAATCAGAGTATATTGACTTTGTGTCACGCCCCGATTTAATAACAAGGCATAAATCAAATAAATGAGGCACATCGGGTATGAGATTTGCACTTAGGATATCAATCAATAAGGAGAATTCAAGCGAATGAGATAGAAATCATCACATTTATCCCAAGTTAAGCAAAAGATCATAAAAGTGTCTCCTCAAGAAGGGATCTGGGCTTCTTGAGTAACCAAATATCAGAGTATTCAAGTTGACCAATTCATCAAAAAAAAAAAACTAGCAAAAGATAAAGAGTTTCAGCAGCGGAAAGTTATCAATGAAGTATATATATGAAGATACATACTCCACTCTCTAACTATTACAAAAAGAGTCTTCAGCTCCACCTCGACTGCTGCCTCGTACCTTGCTCCAAAAGCTTCTTTTAATCTGTGCATTTTAAAAATAATGTAAGGGGCTAAGTACAAATTGTACTTAGTGAACACATGCCCGAAAAACATACATGTATAAGTTTGTCATGCCTTTTTATCGGGTCGCACATGGGGTTTTAACTTTGAAATCCTCCCATGGCACCAAAATATTTTTATGAATGAGCATGCTCCTTTTTACATAGTTTAACTATCTGCAATAGATTTATGTGACTGGGAGGTGGCCACCTACCACAGTCACGATGCTAGTCCGAATAGAGCATGACCCCTGACATGTCAGCATCATAGTGCACTAACCCATGGTATCTCTTTCACTACCTGGGTACGATCGATAAGACTCGCAATACGCCGAGTCAACATATACGTTGAATACGTTTGATGTTCTTCTCTAAGTGGGGTTCCCCCACAGAGAGGACAGATAGCAAACACAAACAGTTTAAAATAAAACATTTCATTTCATACTTGATATGCTTCGAAAAGAAAACATCATTTTTTTATACTTTTAATTTGGCCCACTATATAGTGGTAAAGAAAGCCCACCTTGAGTAGGTGCGGTGAATCGATAGGTCGATCTAGTAATTGATCTTCTCCTTGCCCTTTCCTACAATGTAAAGAATAAATAAATCCTTAGAGGATAATGGATTGAGATATCTATAACTTGGTACATTAAGGATTCTAGACTCTCATTTAATCGTGGACTTTTGAAATTTTGAGTCATCGGATAAGGGAATGTGAAAGAATTATCTGTTCAATTTGTTTGACGAACATGAAAGTCAAAAAAAATTCACAAGGCTCGTGATTCAATATCGAACATTAATTCAAGGGGCATGGATAGTAGTTCAATTCGATTGAACAAAAACAAATGACTTCATCTAGTGACTAAGCATCTTCAAG
Organism: Plectranthus barbatus; assembly: GCA_026898455.1. Lineage (NCBI taxonomy): Eukaryota > Viridiplantae > Streptophyta > Magnoliopsida > Lamiales > Lamiaceae > Plectranthus > Plectranthus barbatus. The sequence goes on along the minus strand of JAPKLW010001812.1, from coordinate 6,976 downwards.
AGTTTAAGATTGAAAGGAGTTTCATATTCATTATGAATCATCGTTCGTTGCTTGAGAGTATGAGAACTCATCAAGTTGTTTCAATTCATGTTAAGAATACGATAAAAGAATTTGAAGTTCTGGTACAATCGAATTTCAATGTTCGAAGTTTAACAAGTTCAAGTTTCTGAACCATTATGGGACGTCATCGAAAGACTAAATGTCTCTTCACATTTTGTGAATGAAAGAAGTTACTTAATCAATTACGAATCAAAGTGTAATTGATTTCAGAGTGTTAGAATTTATCGATAGGTTTCAAGTTATTTCAATAAAGTAATCGGGAAGATTCTTGATCTTAGATGAAGATCAATTTTTTTTTATATAAGATTTCAAAAGTTAAGGTTTGACAAGTTTGGTTTAGCAATAAGCTTCAGCGAAAGTTCGAGTTACAAGGTCAAACAATAAAGGTTGATTTGAATTGAAAGGATCTTCGGAGAGGTTATGGAAGATAACATCTTTTTGTGGATTGATACAAGGGATATCAACGAAATAATAATTAGGATTTGAATTAATTGAATGAAGGATTTAGAATTTTAGAATATGTCATTTGAGTTGATTGACATAAAGGATATCGAAGGATATAAAAGATAAATCGAATCGATCGAAGAAAGAAATAAAAATGTGGAAAATTTTACTCTATCTCGACCGAGACAGAGTGTATTTCGACCAAAATGTATGCATCGACTGAAATGGAATGAGAATCGATCGAAATGGATGCATCGACCGATATGGAATGAAAATCGACCGATATGTATGCATCGACCGATATGGAATGAAAATCGACCGATATGTATACATCGACCGATATGGAATGAAAATCAACCGATATAAATGCATCGACCGATATAAATGCATCGACCGATATGAGGCTTACTTCGACCGATACGAATGGTTGACGGAGAAAAATTGAGCGAAGTGAGGTGGATTCCATTTCGACCGATACAGACATATCGACCGAAATGGTCTTCACATCGACCGATATGGACACCTTGACCGAGATACACGCTAAATCGGCCGAAATAGAGGCGATATGCCTTTCGGCGTAAATTTTGGTTTTTGGCTCAAACGGTTATCCGGGGCTCGTCCAATCGATTTCTAACAACACCAAATGGTTTTCTAACAAGTATAACGAGTCTAGACATGATTTAAAGCATCAAAACATGTTGGAATCGAAATAAAACCTCATTATCTCCAAGTAGAACAAATATACCAAAAATGTTCCCAATTAACCACAACTTGATTCCTAGGTCGATATATCATTTCTAGGCTCATAATATAACATGGTAAACATGCATACGTACTTATAAACTCAACACAAGCCTAGATTATGCCATTTCTCAACTAGGAAAAAATTCACAAACATGCTCAAACTAGCTAAATAACTAGAGAGAGGTTCGATTTATACCTCTAGGATGTTCGTAGAGCTTCGTGGACTTAATCAACACTCTCTTAACTCGATTTCAACTTCTAGACATGGAGAAATGAAAGAAAGAGTGTTGGAAATGGAAAGAATGAGGTAAGAGGAGTCCAAAAATGTATAATTTACCTCAAAAGACACCTCGCCGGAGCTTCGTCGGAGCTCGCCGGAGTTTTCGCCGGAAAAAGGTTGGAGAGAATTCGAGAGAGAGAGTAAAAGTGGAAGAGTGTTGAAGAAGGTTGTTATTTATAAAAGGAGATGGAGGGGCAAATTCGGAATTACCAAAAGTTAAAAAGGTTAAAGTGGTTGTCACATCGGTCACTTTAACATCACTTCACATCTATTCGCGTCATTGCATGGGAGATCGTGATATTCATCGAGTTACGAGATTTATCGATCGATATTATCCCGATACAAAAATATCGGGTTGCCAAATAAATTATCGATATCGATTTAATCATATTAATCACTAATTAATTACTCCATATTATAATAAAATAAAATGGCCATGAAAATGCCCAATAATAACTCCCAAATAAATTTCATTCGAATATCAAATTTTAATTCGATAAAATAACTTCCGAAATTCGATAGTTACATTAAAAATTTACGAGGGGCGTTACACTTTGAGATTGATATATATTTTTTATGAAATCATCAGATATTTAGCAAACAACTGTAGAGTTAAGAATCTCAAAGAAGAGTAAATAAACAAATAAAACATTCACTTATATATTTATAATTTTTTTAGAATGTCCATATTTTTTCGTTAACTGTAAATATTTTGAGCCACCGACTCATTAGGTTGTATGTATTTTTTTTGGCCATATCAATAAAACTTGGAAATTACTTATAGCACAAAATTATCAAAAACAAAGTGTTTATATGCATTCGTTTATTTTGTGTACCACCATTAACATCATAAAATAATATTTGAATCATTGAAAATAATAATATACATTTATGATTTTTTAAAAAAATAAGTTATCTCGGAAAGATTAAATAAACCTATTGGAACTACACTTAATTATATTTCTAATATCTTTATTTAATAAGAAAATCAAGTCTACTCATATATTTATGAATATATTTAGGTTCACTCATACATATTTGGGCAGCATGTATTCTGTCCATGTACGTATATTCAGCTCATATTAGCAAAATTTGTGAAAGGTTATCAAACTTACAAATTTACACATTGCGAAAATGATCTTATATCTACAACCAAGTGTGTTTATTTTTTAACACTTTTTATGAATACAACAAGGCACACCACATCAGCTATCCTCTACATCTGTTTGGTGCTGTGTTATCACACTTTGGAACAAACGAATCTGTACAGAAAAAACATGAATTAAATTGGAAACTTTAACATATAATGCAAGATTCATAACTATATAATGCATGTATTTACACTATATAATGAATTCTCATTACGGAACAGAACCTGCATAAACTAATTATAACTGACTCACATATAATGCAACTATTACAAAA
>JAPKLW010001811.1:116785-148722 GCA_026898455.1 Plectranthus barbatus | reverse complement strand
AATACTAATTTAATTAATTTAACAAATTAATTAGCCTACCCTACCCCTCCGCGCCCCGCCCCCCCCCCCCCACAAAAAAAACCCTAAACTCTCATTTCCCTTATTTCCTCTACCCGCCGCCGATCTGAAATCTCCTCTCACCCACCGCCGATTTGATATCTCCTTTCACCCAAAACCCTTATTTGTCGCTCACCCGCCGCCCTCCCCGCGATGATGAATAACCGAAGCTTTTGCACAGATACTTTCTCACCACCCCTGTCGCCAGTCTCTGTTGCAGGCGACTCCCCTGTATGGGGGGAAGGAGTTTGGTCAACCGATGAAGACTTCGTGAGCCGCTCTCTTCTCCTCTTCGTCAATACTGATTCGCCTCTTAGAAATGTTTCTTTCCCACACGGGGTTGTTGCCGCCGGAACAGACGACGAGTGGTGAGCTAATTGCATAGTCCCTAACACATTTGAAGTAGAAGCTATATTTCTGAGCGGTCCATACACCATGTATATGGCGTGGCTGGCGGTTGCAGAGCACGAAGCATGATTCCCAGTTGAATGAGGTTGTTCGAGAATTTTGAAAAATCCAATTCCCAAATATTCGGTGATCTCAAACCCTTATTTTTAATATTGAGCATGCTATGCTATTGTTTTTTATGTTTCGGATTTGTTGGTGTAGGAGGCTTAATATGTTTGATTGTTGGTGACTGAGGCCTTATATAATGGTTATTGGAGCATGCTATGTATTGTTGTTGAGGTTTCAGATCAGTTAATTTGTTATTTGATGGTGACTGAGGTTGAATATCTTGGTTATTCTTGTTGGAGTCTGAGGCTTTTATGGTTATTGATGTTTCAGATATATTGTGGGATTTTTGGCTATTGTTCTGAGATGATTATACTATGTTCACACTTGCATTATTATGAATTTTGAACTCATTTGTGATGCACAAAATGTGTGAAATGTGTTCAGCCAATTTGAAGTGGTTTCATTAACTTGTTATTGATTAATGTTTCATAACTGCAAGTCATGTTAAATTCTTTATAACTTGGACAAAAATATAAACATGCATGTCAATTATTTACAAAATTCACAGCTTGACATTGTTTTACAAAAAATAAACATATGCCAATTCTTTACAAAAATCAATACTTATAAAAAAAAAAGACCATTTCTCCGTAGCCTTCTAGCTTTCCTGCAGCAACATTTGCATCCCCAAATCTCAAATGAGCTTCTCTATACCATTTGTGTGTCTTGCTCCAATTAAGTACTCTATGCTCTCCTTACCAATTACATGGGCACTTCTAAGTTTCTTGGTAATTCATTTTGCAATATAAGAGCATTCTTCTTCATATGTGGGAGCTTATAGTTATTACATCACTTCACCTTCAATACATCTTGTAAACAAGATTGTAGAGAAAGAAATACCTTGTTTAATGTCATTGCTTCAAGTGTGTTAAAACTCGTTAAAACAGCATTAACAAGATCATGTGCATCCTTGCATGCATGCTATTGCCCTAAGCTTTGTATTGCCCTAAAAAACCCTAGGTCATTCACATTCATGTCTGGAGAGTTTGGTGGTTGTTGCACTAGTGAAATCTGGAACCCATCCTCATTTGCAATTGCTCTAAAATCTGCATCTGAATCATTGATATGAGGTCTTGCATTGTCTTGTTGTATGTCTATTGTTTTACTTAAGCATGAAGGCCACTTTGCCTTGATTGCTGGTACAATCTGAAATGCAATAACTAAAAGCTGAATATTTGAAGATTAAGAAACTGAAATGTAATCACAATGTATAAATTCTATACTTGATACCTGTTATATTAAGCAATCTTTGATGACTTGCGTATTGATAGATTCTATTGGTTTCAACTCTATTGTTCCAGTTGGTCTCTTCTTACTGTTTCTATTGGCTTGAACCTCTTCAGTAAATGGCCATATTCCTATTTTTCCATAAAAAGAACACTACCATTTTCTGAAAATATGGGGCGGCATACAACACACATAAACATGACCTTGGGGATGAATTTCTTGCTTTTGCATGTTCTATGTGGTTCTGCTTCCTTATGTGTCATGTAGTATCTGTTAGTGTTTTTTGTTAGGTAAAACCATTTCTCATCTTTGTGGATAACATTCTCCATCTAGGTTTTAAAAAGCGCGAGGCGAGGTGAGGCGACAAGGGTGCGAGGCGCGAGGCGTGAGGCAACTCAGGGCGAGGCGAGCGCCTCAAGGATTTTTAAAAAAATAATAAATATAAATTTTATATTCATATTATTTATTATTTAAATATTATATATCAAATAAAAATTATATTTATAATGTCAATAAACAAATATAATATTAGTAGTATGATTTTATATCTATATTACTATTTAAAACTATTTAAACTTAAACTAGATTAAAAAAAAAATAATAATAATAATAAACCAAATGCTGAATAAAATAACAATAAGAATTCAAAAGGAAAGCCAAAAAAAAAGAAAATTAAAAAAAACCTCATATTTTAGGAAAGAAAATAAAATGGAATGGCGGCTAAGATTTATTTAAACCTAAAGCTGCCCAATAAATAAATGGTAAGTTCAGAAATATCACAACAAATACAAAACCCTAATTCTAATGCGGCTGCTGCTGTTCAGAAAAATCAAAACAAATACAAAACCCTAAATTCTAATGCGGCGGCGGTAGCAGAAAAAATGCAAGTCGCAGTTTCAGCAGAGAAACACAGACGGCGCGCGGCAAAAATAACCCTCGCCAAGCACACCGCCTCGAATCTCGCATCGCTGCGCCTCAGCCGCCTTACCGCGCCTCAGGCCGCCTTTGCCGCGCCTCAGGGACCCTGCGCGCCTCAATGATGTTGAGGCGAAATCCTAAATATGAGGCGCGCCTCATCGCCTAGAGGCGCGCTTTTTAAAACACAGTTCTCCATAAGCTTGAACATAAGAATATTTAAAGCACTATCATATTCTATGGATTGCAAACTGAAACACATCCTTAACAATTTATTTGGAGCTGCCAAATCTGATTTCATGGCATTTGTGTGAACTCTGATAAGATTTTCTTTAGCCCATCTTTCCACAATAGACTTTGGAACATTGATACTATCTGCAAGGGCTCTAATTGTACCTCGTTTTTTATAATTTACTTGCTGAATTTGATCAACATTTACCTCATGTTTTCTCATCTTGCCAAGTCTGTTGTTCACCACTTTGATAACACCACCTCTTGCTTTTTGGTCTTTGACAGATTTCCATAATCTTCTCGCGGTCCTACTACAACAATTGAAGTGTGCAGCAGCCTCTTTCATCTTCCCTCTTGCAAGCACCCCACTTTTGCAGTTAACAAGCAGAAATTGTAGCATCTCTTCTGTACTTTCTAGGGATAAATCTTTTTGTAATCCCATTTTTTTTTTTGTATATTTGTAGTGATGTTAAATCTGAAATTTGGGGATGTATTTATAAACTAATTTCTGTAAAATTTGAATTCAGATTGTAATTTGGTCCCATATTTTTGTAATTTGGCTCCAGTTTTTGGAGCCTTTTTTTGCCTTCATTGTTTGCAGTTTAATTTGCTTTTTATATATATATATATTATTAATGATGTACTTAAAATCTCTAATCACTCATTACATTGGTTATTGTGCTCTTTCTTAAGTGGACAATTCAAAAGGGACAAAGACAAATGGAGTAATTGATAGACCTTATTTTCTATTTGCATTCTGGTCCCTGGTTTGGCCCATGAAAGCTTAATAGAGTCCAGAATTCCCTATAAATATGCTTCAATTTTTCAGATTACAACACACCACAAGATCATTAGTTGCAACACAAGTAGACCAAGATTTGGGAGATGTGTGTGATTGACTAGATCTCAGAAACGAGGAGAAAATTTTGCTTCTCGGTCGGCAAAGGAATCTGAAGGGAATCTTCACCAGATTTTTAGATTGAGCTGGGATACAAATCAGAAGATCAGATCTGGAGGATCGTTTTCTACTTTTATCTCCTCTTGATTTTTGAAATTAATATTATTAATTTGGAGAATTTTCGATTCATGACTCAAAAGATAGTTAAATTATCAATTTAGGACCCAAAAGATGATTTGTCAACCAAGGACCTGAAAGATCGAACAATTCTCAATCCAGGACCTGATATTGAGGTCTTGGATTGAGAATTGTATGATCTTTCGAGTCCTGGATTGAGAATTTTTGTGATCTTTTAGGTCCTGGATTGAGAATTTTTGTGATCTTTCAGGTCCTGGATTGAGAATTAATCTTTCGGGTCCTAAATCGATAAAACTCCTATTAATTATATTTCATAGATTTAATTACTTAATTTGATAGTAATAAATCTTGTTGCGCGGAAAATTAATATTATTAATTTCAGTTTGTCAGTCATAGGTCCTGATCAACATCATGTAACGTCAGTTAGGCCTGACTGTTTATGATTAGGTGATCCATCCTAATTTGTGTATGTTTTACTGTGTTCGTATGTGAAGGAAACACATGATAATTTTGCGACTAATCAACCGCATCTAACGTGATCATCTTATTCTATAAGCAATGAAAGGTGGGGACTATTTTTTTGCAAAAATAAAATGCTTTTTCAAGCTGTGAGCTTTGTTTTTCTAAAATGCATGAAAATGTATTGTTTTAAATTGAATATCTATGCCAAAATATTTTGTGTTATCATATATGTTCCTCTAGTTGACTGTAGTCATAAGGGAGATTGGTAACTTGAGAACAAAACCAGGATTTCGTGGAAACCCTGAGCAAGTCTCAATAACTCTCAGAATATTGACCACTCTTATGTCCTAGAGCTTAGCTTGGATAGGACCTTTCTTAAAGCTCGGCTCGAACATGGTCACTCATAAGTCTTAAAGCTCGGCTAAGACATGATAAGTCTTAGAGCTTGGCTCAAACATTGTCACTTTCGAGTCCTTGAGCCCGGCTCGAATATTTTAAATCGATTGTAGTCTCTAGGTAAAATTCTGAGACCAGTGCACTAATTGATGACAGTGGATAGAGTGGTTTGCCCATTCCCAGTTTTTCATCGTGACTTGGAAGCGGGCCAACTTCCAGTCACACAACGGTAACACAGATATGAAACATGATGAGTGAATTTACATATTTAGTGAATTGAAAAATATTTTGGATAAACATGGTATATGTTTTTTTTTTAAATCTCGTGGCTTATCTGTGTGTGGTATAGCTTTCATATGTATAAATGTATATTTTCGGGCATTGTCTCCATAGGGTACATAAGTACTCAGCCCCTGACATTATTTTTAAAAAGCACAGGTTAGCAGCGAGGATGAGAATGTGTTGGTGTAAAGACAAAGCAGTTACAATAAGAGCAAGATCCTGAGACGTGCATCTTCATATGCATGTCTCATCTACGTAAACTCCGCTCCATGAACCTCTGAATTTAGTTTCCTTCCTTGTACTTGTGTAATTTTGTGAGACACTTAATTCAGTATTTTGTCTGTCGATACTTCTGTTGCATGGAAATTTTGTTCCTCGTGATAATCCTGAGATTTGAATGAATGTTGGATAATTATTGTTCAAGTAAATCTCAACATTTTTATGTTATTTAAAGGTTTCTGTGTTTAATGATCCAACCCACCTGTAACGCGCCCCGAAAGTTCGGGAAGGCGAGTTGGGGCGTTATAAATTGACATGTGTTTTAATAAAATAACTATTCCAAATAATTAAGATTTTAGATATTTATATATTATAAGCGAGGACTAGTAATAAATATATTTCTTAAAATAAGTTTTAAGTAAAAGTAGATTATATTTTAAAAATAAAGAATTAGTTCTTGAACCAAAAAATGAAACTAATGCAAAAAAAAAAAAAAAAAAAAAAAAAAACATTTGAGGAAAGCAAAAATAAAATTTTCTGTAATTAATTTTTAACTATGTATATTTTGTTGTTTTTTGCGTTGATTTTAAAGTAACCATGTTTTATTTTTTTTGGGCAATTTCAGTTTTTTTATTTAAGTTTAAAATTTTCATCTAGTTTAGTTTACTTTAAATTATATTTTAATTTTAAATAGGAGTGAAATTTATTAATACCCATTTTTCACTATATGTATTATGAAAATACCCAAAACATTATATACATTCAAAAAATATCCACCGTACTATTCTGACATTTTTTTCAGAATTCAGTTATAAAATTTTTCAAAAAAAACAAAATTGACTGAAATGTTTTGATTAAAATATATTTTTATTGAGGAGAGAGAAGGTCGGTGTCGGATCTGTGTCGGACCATGACACAGACCCAGCACCGACCACAATCAAAATAAAATCAAAAAAAAATTTAAAAAATTATTTTTTTATTCATGTGAATGGGTCGGTGCCTTGGGTCGGTGTCCTCACAAAGATAAAAAAATATTTTTTTTATTATGGTCGGTGCCAGGTCTGTGTCATAGTCCGACACCGACCACAATTAAAATAACACAAAAAAAAATAAAAAAAGTGGGTCGGTGGTCGGTGCCTCCGCCACCGACCCACACCCACTCCCCACTAATTATATATATTATATATAATTAATATATATTATATTAATTTTATATATAACAATTATTATATATAAATTAGATCCTCTCATATATATATATATATAAATATATTAATATGCATATTTTTATTTTTATATTAAAACTTACAAATTATTAAAATATTTGGTGATGTGATTGTTGGTGATGATTTCATCATCATAACAAAAAAAATCAATCTAAAAATGTCAAAAAAGTCAAAAATGAGTATTTATTGAATGTGTTTAATGTTTTGGGTATTTTTCATAATGTGTTTAGTGATTTTGGTTATTTAAAATATTTTTCACTTTTAAATATTTATTATTTTATTTTAGTGTGTTTATAAATTATGAAAATACAGTACCACTTTCTTAATAAGGGTATTACTGTATATTTAAAAAGTTAAGGTATTTAAATAAATTTATTTTAATAATCGAGGGATTTAATTAATCTAAAAGTCTAATTTGATTTTTATAAAATAGTGAAAAGGCTAAAATGAACATTTTCCCTAGATTCTAATTGGTAGTATTATCAAAATAGTACTCCCTCCGTCCCGGTGAAGTAGTCCCTTTTCTTTTCGGCACGGGAATTAAGGGTTGTGAGTGTAGTGGAAGTAATATTTTATTGGTGAGTGTGAAAAAGGTTGTCATTTTAAGAAAATAAAACTATTCTACGAGACAAATAAAAAAGGAAGGTGGGACTACTTCAATTCAATCGAGGGAGGGAGTATCAATTTTGGGTGCGGATCGAAATTTCTTTCCCCCTCCTCAGCCCCCTCACCGTCACAATCAGAAACCCTAGAAAGGAATTGAGACACGATTCTAATTGCGATTTCTTATTAATTATCGATTCCGATACGGTTCATCACCGGTCTAGATTATTTATTCCCATCGTATTCGATTCCGGATTGACTGGAGATGGACGACAGCTGCGCGGTTTGTGCGGAAAGTTTGGAGTGGGTGGCGTACGGCGCTTGCGGCCACAAGGATGTTTGCTCTACCTGCGTTGCTCGCCTCCGATTCATCTGTAATGACCGCTGCTGCTGTATTTGCAAGACCGAAACGGACGTCGTTTTTGTGACCAAGGTTATCTACTTGTAGATTACTAATTCAGATTTGGTTGATCTTGAGATTTTGAGCTTCTGTGAGAAGCTTGTTTGGACTTGGATTCACTTCGACTTGTTTAAGAAAGAATTAACCTGATTTGATTTGATTGGAACTATCAATTGAGTCGTTCGTTGTTTACCAATTAATGATTGCGCCTTGCATTTACACTGTCTCTTAATTAAACTATAAAATGTATGTGGTTCAGGCTTTGGGAGACTATACTAATACGATCAGCGACTTCTCGCTATTGCCTTCTGAAAAGAAGGAGGGCAGAGTGAGACAATACTTTTATCATGAAGACACGCAGGCCTTTTTTGATGACTCGGACCATTACAAGATGATCAAGGCTATGTGCAGACTTTCTTGCAGTGTGTGTGATAAAATGGAGGACCAGGCCCCAGATGGTTCAAGGAGAAGAGCCAGTTTCAGGAACATTGATCAGCTAAAGGGTCATTTGTTTCACAAGCATAAGTTATTCATGTGCAGCTTGTGCTTGGAGGGAAGGAAGGTGAAATATGTTTCGAGATCTTCATTCTTTCGCTTATATTAGCTCTTTTATTTTAAGAATTCGGCTTTTATAGGAAACATCTGATTATTAGGATGCACATTTTGTATTATATCATGTTGTATAACTTGTATTAATTTTTTCATGCTTAATAATCTTTTTTTTCCCCCCAAGGCATAGATTCCACTTCCAACTTCATTTTTTCTTATTTTGTATAAGCTGAATGGTGAATGGATTGAGGGAAGGTGGTAGTCTAAGAAACACGTTCTTGTATCTAGCTTGTGAATTGAGAGTTGATTCACTTTGGAAATGCATCTATATCAAGATGTGTTTTCATACTGGTTTCATGCAAACCAATAGTTTTTTAGTAGATTAATGATTATGGTTTGATTTTCTTTGCACGGTTTAGGTTACATAATGGTATTCTCATACTCTGGTAGAACACCCCTGGAAACTGGTGTTCCCACTTTTTAGTAGTGGGATGCTAGGTAATATCTGCAAATTTGATGCTGCAGTAACTATATTGTTTAGGTTTACCTTATTCTAAATGAAACTATTAAGGCAAATTAGGTCATATTTTTAAGCGACTATAAACCTACCGTGTTGTGGTTCAGTATCATGCCTTCAATATTTTAGTGGGCACTAGCAATTGCTCAATTAAAGATGTTTTGGGAACAGACCCGGTGGTGTAAAAATAAAGAGTAAATACACCCAGTGTTGTAAAAATTGGGCTAGACTGCCCCTGCCCGACCTGAAAAACCATATAATCGGCTCCTCTAGGCATTTTCGAGCAATTTGGCGTCTAGGTGGCCGACTAGGTAAACTAGGCGCTTGAATTTAAAATAAAAAAATTGTATAATTTACTTATTTATTTTGTAATATGTATATATTTAAAATTAAAAAATGTAATAGTTGGCCAATCATGATATTTTTAAGTTGTTAGAAATAATATTTGTGTGACTTTCTTGTTTTCCGTTGGATGAGATTTCAACAGTGTTACATGATCCCACACAGAGTATTCTGCCATTAGATTTTGGTGCATTTATGTTGATTTCCATTTTCTGATTTGGTCCCCAGAATGATTCTTATTCTCCTTAGTCCCCACAATTTGTTTTGCTGCTCCAACTTAGTTGGTACAACGGCCTGACATGATGCTCTTTGATATCAGGTTTTCATTTGTGAGCAAAAGTTGTATGCACGATCGCAACTGACTCAACATATAAACACTGGTGATTCAGAGGTGGATGGAACTGAAAGTGAAAGAGGTGGTTTCTCAGGTCATCCCATGTGTGAATTTTGCCACTCACCATTTTATGGGGACAATGAGCTTTATACACACATGTCAACTGAACATTATACTTGTCATATATGTCAAAGGTAATCCTTCTAGTTTTTATTTGCAACTATGAAGAGATTTGACGGGCAGGTATATTTTTAATGTGCAATAATATTCTCTTATATTTGCAGGCAGCATCCAGGACACTATGACTACTTCAATAATTATGATGACTTGGAGGTAAAACAATGTCTGGCCATTGATATCAAAGTTTCAAATTGAGTTTTCCTTTTTACTTTATTTGGCTTGATTATTCTCAGATCCACTTCCGTCGAGATCATTTCCTATGTGAGGATGATAGTTGTCTTGTCAAAAAGTTCACCGTTTTCCAGTCTGAAGCTGAATTAAAGGTACACTATTGTGCTCATGCTAAAATATGGATCCATTCTTCATGTATCTTTTGCTCCTAGTTGAGCCCTTTTATTTTACATGCTTATCTCAGAGGCATAATGCTTTGGAGCATGGAGGGCATATGTCCCGTTTACAACGTAGTGTTGCTCTTCAGGTTTGTATATTCGACTCTCACCCATAAGTACTTTGCATACAAGCTTTTCTCGGTGACCTGCAGATGTTGTTTCTAGTGCTCATTCGATTGTCTATACCTTTCACTTATTGAAATTCCCCAGTGATGGCATTGTAATTTCTTATATGCTCTGTAATTTGTGCAGATACCTACCAGTTTTCGATATAGACGAAGTAATGAACAAGAGAATCGCCGAGGTAGAGGACGTACTTTTCGCCGGGATCTTGAAGATAATGAGCTTTCTTTGGCCATCCAAGCAAGTCTAGAGACACCAAGTGCTGCATCATCCAGTTGTCGGACTCCGACTGATTATGGAGAAAGTACTGATGTTGAGTCAATTATTTCGCCACTGGAATCTATAACTACCAGAGACCCTGACCTACCATCAAGATATCGACAGGCTTTGTCTCAAAGTTCAATGAGTGGAACGCTGGGAGACTCTTCCTTTCCTCCTCTGGCAGGGGGTCCTGGAAGTAACCAACAAAGTTCTCAAACTGATGCACTCTCTACGAAAACTGTGGCTGCCCGCCTGCGACGACACCAGAACAAGGAGGTGAAATCCTCAAGCTCTGCTCCTGCTTGGCCAGCTGTTAGTCGTTCACCAATACAGCCAGTAGTGAGCCGGCAAACCAACAAAAAGGCCATCTCCTCAAACTCAGTTCCTGCTTGGCCAGCAGCTAGTCGTACAGCTGCGCAGCCAGCAATTAGTCGTACACCTGCACAACCAGCTGTTAATCGTACACCTGCACAGCCAGTTGTTAATCATACAGCTGTACAGCCAGTGATTGCTTCTGATGGGTGGCCTTCAGTAAATGCTATTTCTGGATCATCATCTAATTTTGGACAGAGCAGAACAATTCCAGAAACCGTACCTGTGTCATCTAATCACTCAACTTCAGCTCAGAATCACTCGCCATTAGTTACTACTGCATCATTTGCGGGTTCTTTGAAGTCATCAAGGGGTTCAGGAAGCACTAATCGGCTGAGTCATTCTTCATCAGCCCCTAGTCTTTCTGGACACGAGTCATTTGAAGCTTCAAGTACAGATTTTCCTCCAGTGTCCGCAGCCCAGACTCGCAAGGCAACTACCAATGAGAATGTTCTTGGAAAGGCAGAAGATATTCAAACAGCAAACAAATCTCTGGTGGAGAAAATGCGTACTGCCCTAGGATCTGATGAAGATAAATTCACTGCTTTTAAAGACATATCTGGTGAATATCGGCAAGGTTTAATTGATGTTGAGATATACCTATCATACATATATCAGTTTGGTCTGTCCCATCTTGTTCTTGAGTTGGCTAGACTCCTTCCTAACGTTCAGAAGCAGAGAGAACTGACAGAAGCTTACAGTCTTCAAATTGCATACGATGCATCTAGAGAAAATGGTTGCAGTAATGGCACTAAACATGGTAATGGCCCCAAAAAAGGCAAAGGCAAGTCTCTGGATTCTGGCAACAGAAGCGTTCAAGACAATTTAGCAGACAAAGTCATAAGTAGTGTGAGAGAGCTGCAGTCGAACTACTACAGGGCTTCAGAAGAAGAGGTGGAAGTGTTGTCCAAGGATGGATATCGAGGTGGCAGGGGTAAATCAAGTTTAGAATCAAACACAAAACCAAAAAACCAGATTGAGTCATTATCCGGCGGTAGTGGAGGAGGCTATGAAAACCCAGGCAAAGGCAGTGTGAAAGGTAAGCAGCGGAAGAAAACATGAAGTCCCGTGTTGGTGATAACTGATGAGGGTGTTTTAGATGTGAGAAAAGGTAAGGTGAGGCAGATCCTGGTGAAGGGTCATCAAAAATCCTAGTGGGCGTGTCGCTGCGTGGAAGAGGAGTGGGGTCAGAAAAGTTATTTTTGGGGGTTGAAAAATGTTTCAAAGATTATTTGTTTGCTGGGGTTTTGTTCCATTTTGGTGGATTGGGTTTTTGATGTGAGAGAGATGCGGCCTTATATAACAATAAGATGGTCTTTGGCTCTCGGTTATTAAAATCAACTTCTTTATAATTTCTATTTTATTTATTTTGTTGAGGTAATCAATCCAAAGAATGAGAGAAGATAGTTTTTGGTAATGTATGTCAGCAGAGCCCATGAAGAATTTTATCAGCCGATAGATAGATGGATGGATATATTTGACTGTGACAAACACATATTGTCAAATGTAGAGAAAAATCATCAATTCAAAGTTTAAGCTATGACCATGATTTTGTGTTATCAAATGTATACTCTTCCTTGTCAACCTACTCTCTCCACGCTGCCTAAATTTAGGCAACTCCGACTTCTCTCTCTCTCACTAGATAGTGAACATGTACTGTTTTGGATGCTAGAGAAATGGTTACTTTGATTGGACCAACAACCAAATACCCCCCACCACTATGCTTGACTTATCCATCTCTTCTAAGTATTACCTTCTTCCTTGTCGGGTTGGGTGGGTGAGCAAATTATTGAATCTTGTAAAGTCTCATCAAAGTAGGTAAAATAGTTTCAAAATTGACTGTTACTGATTTCACATGACATATATTTCCGCCCAAAAACAACAAGCAAACCAACTCTTTCACCGGATAATCTTCCCATTTCAACAAGGAGGGGAGACTTGGTGAGCCGGTGTCCGGTCACCACACATGCCCTATAAATACTTGTTAGCCGTTGCCCATCGTCGCAACTCCCAACACACACTCTCGACTCAGATCTGAAACTCCTACCTTCTCAATTCTCAGAGGTAGCTGCTGCTTTCTCCTTTTTTTCTATTTTCTGAAATGATTCAATGTTCTTTTTCTGATTTTCTGCTTATTCTCTCCGCCAAGTTCAAGCGTCGTATTTGTTGCTCGCTGTATGGATTTGTGTGTTTCCATTGATTTGTTGGACGGTCGTCATATGGTTTCTATTGCCAGCCTTAAATTCTCTAGGATGCAGAAGCTTCAATGCTTCCACTGAATATTGGAATCGACGCCTTCGTATTTGATGCTTTCGTTCACATTCCATTTCCTGCTTTAGCTAGTGGTTATTTTTGTATTTTTAGATGCAGATCTACAGTTTCTGGAGTCTAGCTATTGTATGCTTGTGAGTTGATTTAACCTGCGAGTATGAAATCTGTTATTTAGGTTAATGATGAGGAATTTAAATAGGCTTTTTATTCTTTGCTTAATGAGGTGATTTCCTTTAATTTTCTGCTGTTCTTTATATAGCTTAACGAGATATGGAGACCTTCCTGTTTACATCTGAGTCTGTGAATGAGGGCCACCCCGACAAGCTATGTGATCAGATCTCCGATGCAGTGCTTGACGCCTGCCTCGCTCAGGACCCCGAGAGCAAGGTTGCCTGTGAGACCTGCACCAAGACCAACATGGTCATGGTGTTTGGAGAAATAACCACCAAGGCTGATGTTGACTACGAGAAGATTGTCCGCGACACATGCCGTGAGATTGGATTTGTTTCGGATGATGTAGGTCTTGATGCGGATAACTGCAAGGTTCTGGTCAATATTGAGCAGCAGAGCCCTGATATTGCCCAGGGTGTTCATGGCCACCTCACCAAACGGCCGGAGGAAGTTGGTGCTGGTGATCAAGGTCATATGTTTGGGTACGCCACTGATGAGACGCCTGAGTTGATGCCTCTGAGCCATGTTCTTGCCACCAAGCTTGGTGCTCGTCTGACTGAGGTCAGGAAAAATGGCACCTGCGCGTGGCTGAGGCCGGATGGCAAGACCCAGGTGACGGTGGAGTACTACAATGACAATGGTGCCATGGTTCCTGTCCGTGTGCACACTGTTCTCATCTCCACGCAGCACGACGAGACTGTGACTAATGATGAGATTGCTGCGGATCTGAAGGAGCATGTGATCAAGCCGGTTATCCCTGAGAAGTACCTTGATGAGAAGACCATTTTCCACCTCAACCCATCTGGCCGCTTTGTCATTGGTGGCCCTCATGGCGATGCTGGTCTCACGGGTCGTAAGATCATCATCGACACGTATGGGGGCTGGGGAGCGCACGGTGGCGGTGCTTTCTCCGGGAAGGACCCAACCAAGGTGGACAGGAGTGGTGCCTACATTGTGAGGCAGGCGGCCAAGAGCATCGTGGCTAGTGGATTGGCGCGGAGGTGCATCGTGCAGGTCTCTTATGCCATTGGTGTTCCGGAGCCTTTGTCTGTGTTTGTGGACACTTATGGAACCGGAAAGATCCCAGACAAGGAAATCCTGCAGATTGTGAAGGAGAATTTCGACTTCCGGCCCGGGATGATCTCCATCAGCCTGGATCTCAAGAGAGGTGGCAATGGTAGATTCCTGAAGACAGCGGCGTATGGGCACTTTGGTAGGGATGATGCTGACTTCACTTGGGAGATTGTCAAGCCCCTCAAATGGGAGAAATCTGAAGCTTGAGATATCCATGGTCAACTCTTCCATCTGCTGGATAAT
The DNA here is from genome assembly GCA_026898455.1 of Plectranthus barbatus. Lineage (NCBI taxonomy): Eukaryota > Viridiplantae > Streptophyta > Magnoliopsida > Lamiales > Lamiaceae > Plectranthus > Plectranthus barbatus. The sequence continues at coordinate 134,326 of JAPKLW010001811.1, read as the reverse complement.
GTTATCTTTATCATGTATTTTTATCATCATCAACCCTATTAGACTAAATAACTTGTGGTCTTGCCCTAGTCATTTAATGATGCATGAGTTTTATTGTTATTGTTTTCTCTATGGTGCCTCAATTATCTTTAATGAGTATTGACATCCTCTGAAGCTCGATTAATCTCTCTCTGCATGGTTGAAATTCAGAATCAAAATAAAAATAACTGCACTCTTTGAAAGTGGGTAAAAACTGGAAATTAGCTTTACTATTTATTTATACACACAGTTACAAATTAGTTATAACTACAAAAGCATAGTGTGTGTAATGTATTTAGGTGGAACCAAACTCCAACATCTCCCAACTGAATGGACGGAACACGAAAAGAACTCGCGGAGAGCTCTTGAACAGAAGAGCCACGCACACGCAGACAGCAGCAATGGCCAACATACACAGCACTGCAGGCCTGTAAACAAGAAGAGCTCCACTCCCACTTCTTCTGCAGGCCACCTTTTGCGCACAGACGCCACACGGCCTCGCCATCTCAAAGCTCAAGCTCATGTTTGGCTTCGTCTGCTTGCTCTCATCTGGAATATTGACGACCACTGCATGTGCTGCTTTCCTGTTCATTTTTCTCCGAACAAGGTGAATGTATGCATAGTGTCCTCTCAGTCTAGCATAATTTTCAGGCGTCAGTCCTCTGCTGTCCACAGCACTCTTCCATGCATCGATTCCCACCTGTATGTAAGTTATCGAGCAAATATCAAGGTTCGGGTTAATGGAGGGACTCATGAGTCATGAATATGATTACCTTTCCAGGATCATCAGTCAGAGCATCCAATATATCCTCAGACCCATCCCTTCCAGCTGCTACATGAAGAGGCGTCACGCCTCCAGCCCCTGCAGTATCAGGTCTAAACAAATAGTTCAGATCAGTGGATCGATATTCTGAACTCACTTCATCCCCTACTTTTTCTGGGACATATCTCAACAGCATCCCCACAAGAGATCTGGAATTTTTCCGAACTGCTCGATGGAGCAGACTCATTTCAGACATAGCAAACTTCAAGAAAGGTTTCTCTCTGCTCCTCACAGTTCCAGAGAAAAAGATATCGAGAAGTTTATGCACAACGGAACACCAATCACGATCCATTGAGAACTCTACAAGACACTTGAACCGTTCAAAAGGGAAAACATCCATATTAGAATCTGCATGTTGGGATCGAGACTTCAACTGATACTTATGGAGAAGCCACCCCATTTCATGGATAAACTCCATGGCTTGGCTTCTTGCAGCAATCATCCCAGCTCCTCTCTCTATATAATCTAATTCTATCTCTTTCTCTAACATACGAATCTCAGCACAAACATCTTCGTCAGCAACTATGAATGGGAAGTAGCTGTTACCAAGTCCATTATCTTCAACCTGAATGTCAGGAATAATTTCAGGCTACGAAAGTGATTTTACAAACTTTCAGTTATAGCATAAAGGTATACATACATAACAATAAATTCGGGCAAATGTTCCACGAGAACTTGGCCTATCTGTAATTTATCAGATTTTATTGGAGCAATCAAAACTAAGTGGAAAACATAAATTAGCAGAGCAGACATTATAGAAGAAAATTCATGTCATATTCTTACATTCTTCTAAAGAATTTATGTCATATCATTACTAGCAGTAAAAGATTGGTATTGAAAACAATAAATAGAAAAGCCAACCTCTATAAAACCTCTTCCAGTAACTGCAGGAATCGAACAAGACAACGTAATGCACTGACCATGACCCTCAACATGTTCCATCGACTCACTATTAGCTTCCAGATATTTTCCTTCGAGTGCACAGAGCAACCTAGCAGATAAAGGAAGCATTTCATTGTTTATGATTCAAAGTTTAACAAATATTACAATGATGAGAACATAATATTCCCAAGTGGAAAAAGGAGCTCATATATGGTAAAACAAGAATGGCATATCACACTGCCAATGATACCTTGAGGAAGACCGAGACAAATTGAAGCCTTTGACTATGAATTGGGCTTGCCCAGATGATGCCACAGCAATAGGTTTGATGCTCAGAATTGAACTTAAGTTAGCAGTCTCAAGAGGCAAAGAAGTATTAACAACTACCTGACCTACACTGTCAAATAGATCCAAATAAAATATCCTTCAATAAATATGTAACTGCTGAGTTAATAATCCTAAGATTACAAAGAAAATAGTCTTATTTGAGGAAAATGAAGAAAACCATTGTAGACAAATGACATCTGATTCTGCACCCTCGCATATATCCATCCAGTACTCCAAAAACCGACATCATCAGAGAAATTCAGAAGCCTACTTAGACTGGAGCTCAGGTCACAATAGAGCTACAGAAAAAAGAAAATTAACCCTCAGATTTCTATCATTACATGATTTCAATCAACACAGAATCACAATTCCATAATCATGTTCCTACATTACAAGTAAAAAGTAGAAACTATACCTCCTCCCATGCAGACTCAGATAGACGAAGATATATAGTCAAAATGACACAACCCGGTCTAATGTAGCTCTCTATGTCAGTAGGACTGTGGGATAACCAATCAAAAATCTGGAAATTCAAGGTTCACAAAGCTACAATGTCAGAGAAGGATAACAGGCTGAATGAGAAGCAAAGCACTTAAAAAACATGTGAGCTTGTAATAAAGGTGTATGAGTGGAAAGTGAAAGTTAAAGTACCTGTGCTCGCAAAACAACAGGAAAGTCACTAGGTTCTTTTCCAAATAGTTTGAACACAATCCGATCTGTGTGGCTCTGTAATAACATTAAATCTCAAAAGAAGAGAATAAAAGTTGAACAAAAAAAAGTTCTAAAGATTGTCAATTTCAACAATTTAAGACCAAATGGACTATACAATCTGCAACTCAATTGGACCACACAATCAGTAGAAAGATGCTTCAGAAACCCACAACGAACAAAAAAATGACCAAGTCGAAACAGCGAAGTAGACGAATCTGATGACAAGACCCTTAACAAATATGGAAAACTTATCCAAGAAATGGAAACTTAATATTATCCTTTTACACTGCTCAGAGAGATAAGATAATTAAGTGTTCTTCATCGATCTATGGCATGACGATAATTTCGCAGTTCACAGCCATGAAATATTTAAAAAGATATTAGTTTCCATCAAATAGATCAACTGCTTCTATATGCTAAGTTTAAACGTGAGCTTCATATACCTGAGCCTCTCCACTGGAACTGGATGGTGACTGAGCAGATGCGGAGTCCGAATTTCCACTAGTCTGAGGAGGACTTGATTGATGAGAATCTTGCTGAACCCATGAAGGGCACCCAATAGAAACAGCCTCTAGACCCTGTGGAACAGTTGATCTTTCCATTTCATCCGTTCCATCATCAGAATCGACATAAATATCATTCAAATCAAAATTATTCAGTTTGCTCCCTCCACCAGAAGTCCCCAGCTGTTGAGCATAAATTTGAGAGCCAGATTGTGAGTGTAACACAATGCCTGGCCTCTGAGATGTGACATGTAAATTCTCCGTTTGCGGCATATCATCACCAAGAGTTGAGCAATGCTCCTGCCTACATATTTGTCCTGGAGAGCCATTTGGGATCAGCATGGATACTAATTCAGAGTTTCCAACTGAAGACAAATTATTCAACAAATCTGGAGACTCCTGAAGATGAGCAGATATGTTGTTTTCCCAGTGCACGGATCCCTGACTGGAAAGGCCTTGAAGAAGATGAGACAAGAGATCCTGATCATCTTTGTGGTTCAACCTATTAGCTGAAGATGGTGGAAGTCGATCATCTTGGCACAGGGCCCAAATGTAAACTAACGAACAAAAATAGTTCTACAAATTATATAACACAAATGCAAGAACAGGGTTTGCTTACTGTGCATGCTGGATAGAATCTTCAGTATGCTCATCAAAAGATAACTGCTCGTCTGGTTGTTATTGATAGGAACGTTATTGCTCGCATTTTCAACTTGTGTTTTTCTCCTCCTCTTATTATGGCCAGCCAAACGCCGGCGGCAACTTCTCTTACCCTCATCGAACTCCTGAAGTTCATGAAACCTGAAAAGTACACATTAGAAGAGTTTAATGCACCATCAGATAAAAGATAATTAACTCAGACGGCCTAAAAGTATTGCAACTGCGAAAAACACATCTCAGTAAAATTAATCATACAACACAAGCAACAGAACCAGAAGATTAATGTGAAACTTCCTATGGAGGAAAAAGTGACAACAGAAATATGTACATTACATAAAAGGCACTTACACGACCTCACACCTGCAAAGGCACCAAGTTCCAGATAACCCTTTGTAAGTTTTTTATTTCAAAGGTTAGTCAGACAGGTTATGACATTTTTTAATCTCAATTTACAAACTTGAGGGTGTAAGAAACTCAGAAAGTAAGAAAGAAATGTTCCCTTTTAAGACCACTATCGGCCTATTTGATTCCATATAAGCTCACCGAAGAATACGAATCCAATCCCACACATACATAAGCCATAAGAGCAAAGAGAGAGCAAACCTGCTGCATTGCTGGCAGAAACGCTGCATTTGATTTCCCACGAGTACCTTGCTAGCCTTGGAATGCATCTCGCAGACTTTATGTCGTCTATGATAATCTTTAGCCTTACTCAGATCAGCGGCGCAATCCTCAACCTGGCAGACGGCTCGATTAGGTGCAGCTCCAGCCAACTTAGTCTTCTTCCCATGAGTTGCTTCCCCGTTCCCGGTCGTTGCATAGCCCCGGCCGCCGAGGTTCAGGGTCAGGTTATCGCCTAAATTATTGTTTTCAACAGCATTCGCGCGCCTCTTCTTCTTCTTCTTCTCCAATTCCCTGGTATCAAGATTTAGTTCGTCGGAACACGACGAAGAAGTATTAGAGTAAGCTCGAGTGGCGGAATTCCCAGACTCGAGGGGGAAAAGCTGTTGGCTTTGATGATTGAGCGGCGTTACAATAAAGAGGTCTCCGTCCCATCTCCATTCGCTGGGATCCCATTCCACACTCCGCTTGCTCACCGCTCGCAAATCTGTCGAGGCCGTACCGTAATACAGCTGAGATTGGCCGCGGATTCCGGCCTCCATGAAAAATCAAGAAACGAAATTGGAAGAAGAGGTGGAAGCGAATAAGTTGCAGCAGAAATCAGGAGCCGAAGCTCCGAGTGATGGAGTAGGCCATCTGGTTAGCTTTGGGAAATCAATCTCCGGCACAGGTAGGAGTGGTGTTGGGCATGATTGGACAAGAGATGAGAGTAGAGGGAGAGAAAGGGCGGCGGCGGAGGAGGGGGAGAAGAGAGAGGGTGGGTGGGATATCAATGTAGAAATGTAGATAGAGGGAGAGTGAGTGGTGGCTTTTTTGTTTCTTCACATTCTTTGATTCTGTTTCTTTCTCTCTCACACACACATCACTACTAGTCAATCATGGCAGAAGAATTGTGCTCATGAATCCTATACTATTATTATTATGATTATGATTATTATTATTATTATTATTATTAATTGTTATTATTATTTTCATTAAAAAAATAAATGCGAGTAGAGGTAGAATGAACATGATGATTTCTGTTGCTTTGAGTGAGGAGTTGTTTTAGGTGTTGCGGAGATGAATAGAAATGCTCGTTAATCTTAATTTACATTATTACAACTAGGCTTCTTTCATAAACCCAATCGAAAGTAAATTGAGCACGGTTAAGCTTGAATTTGAGTTTCACTCAAACGATCTTAAGTTTTCAAACTCAATCTCAATTTGGAGTCAAACTAATTAAGTTTGACTTTACTCGATCGAGCTCAATTTTTTTTTATTTGAATAATAATTTATAATTGAATTATATTATGCTAGACATAAATTTAGCTAGAACCCAAACTTAATTTGATCTTAAATTTAAATAAACCCACGAGTCTATCGAGTTAAGAATCTTGAAACTCAAGCTCGAGTTTGATTCAGCTAAATAAAATATAAATCATATATTATACATACATGTCTCATAATCAAATCTAATCTGTAATTACGTATGCATTTTTCTCATGCATGCTTCCATCTATTCCATATTTTCCCTCTTACACATCATATCAACTTCATTAATTAAACTTTTTATTTACTTTAAAAGATAGATAATGCATGTAGATCCACAAATAAATGAATTGTTATATTTAGGAAAGTAATGCATGCACAACAAGTGTTGGTCATAGTTTTTAATTAGCTAAATATGAACATGTATCCGTTAAACTCATTCACCACTCAAATATCATAACGCCCTTCCTTCTTTCTCCACCATCAATTCAATGCTAAAACTGCGTTACATCATTTCCTCCAACTCTATATAACTATCCATCTCCTCATTCCATCCCTCCCACACTTCCTTCTTCAAACCCTAATATCATACCTGATCATTCATTTCGATTGATCAGGTATTACATTATTAGGTTTCAATAATAATAATAAACATAAATGGGCGCCGTAAAGATTGCGGTTCCCATCGTGACCACCCTTCTGGTGGTCGGAATCCTTATCGGGGTGGTGGTGGTCATGCACACCCGCAGCGACGAGCAGCAGACCAAGGTCATCACCCCTCCGGCGATGAAGATGATCGCCTCGGTGTGTGAACCCACCGACTACAAGCAATCCTGCGTCTCCACCCTTGAAGCCGTCGCCAGCAACGCCTCCGCCACCCCTAACGACTACATCCGGGCACTGGTGGAGGCGACGCTCAAGGAGGTGAACAATGCGCTGGCCTCCACCGGGAAAGTGGTGGTGGACAAGGAGAAGGACGAGTACGATCACGTGGCGGTGGAGGACTGCAAGCACATGCTGGACTACGCCGCCGACTTACTCCAAGCCTCCATCTCCACGGTGGGCGACGCCGACCTGCACACGCTGCAGGAACGCCAGCACGAGCTGCTCAGCTGGATGACCGCCGTCTACGCATTCCAGACGACGTGCACCGACAACATCAGGGGCGCCGAGTACAAGTCCGCCGTGCACGACGGGATGATCAACGCCACGCAGCTCACGCACAACGCCGTCAACGTGGTGGCGGAGCTGTCGAAGATGCTGAAGCTGTTCAACGTGAAGCTGAAGGAGGTAGCGCAGAAGGCGGCGTCGCACCGGCGGCTGCTGGGGCTGGAGGAAGGCTTCCCGTACTGGCTGGGGGCGGCGGAGAGGAAGCTCCTGGGTGAGAATGGTCGTGTGGCGGCGAATGTGGTGGTGGCGAAAGATGGGAGCGGGCAGTTCAAGAGCATCAAGGAGGCGGTGCAGGCGTATCCACCCAAATTTCAAGGGAGATTCGTGATTTATGTGAAGGCCGGCGTGTATGATGAGAAGGTTATCATCGACAAGAAGAAGCCCAACATCTTCATGTATGGAGATGGCATCGACAAAACCATTGTCACCGGAAAATTGAACGGAAAGATGAACATCGGAACTATGCACACCGCCACCTTCGGTAATTAACTAGCTCAATTTCACTAAACTTATATTTATTTATAAACATATATATAAATGCATGCAGCGAATGAGGCGACCGGATTCATGGCGAGAGGAATGACCTTCCGCAACGAAGCCGGGCCGGAGGGGCATCAAGCGGTGGCGTTCCGGTCGGTGGGAGACAAGACGGCGTTGTTCGAATGCAGCTTCGAGGGAAATCAGGACACACTGTACTACCAGAATCTCCGACAGTTCTACCGGAACTGCCGCATCTACGGCACCATCGACTTCATCTTCGGCAAGGGGGACTGCGTCATCCAAGACAGCGACATCATCGTGAGGAGGCCCATGTCCAAGCAGTTCAACACCGTGACAGCCGACGGCCGCGAGATCAAGCGCGGCAGCAACGGCCTCGTCATCCACCACTGCAACATCATCCCCGACCAGTTTCTGTACCCGCAGAGGTTCCAGACCCAGACCTTCCTGGGGAGGCCGTGGACACCGGAGGCGCTGACGGTGGTGATGCAGAGCACAATCGGCGATTTGATCAGGCCGGAGGGGTACAGGAAGTGGGACGGGTCTGATAACCATAAGACCTGCGAGATGTTTGAGTTCGGCAACAAAGGCACCGGAGCTAATACCGCCAACCGGGATAGGGAGTTCTCCCGCTTCAAGGTCCTCAGCCCCCCCGAGGCCGCCAGATACACGGTGGCTCAGTTCCTCGGAGGGGCGGAGTGGCTGCCGCAGCTGGGTGTCCCTGCCCAGATGGGATTGTATTAGCTAGTTTGGGCCCCAATTGCCGCCACCACCCACCCCACCCGTCAATCTTTATGTATATTGCGACCCCATTCATGTACACAAACATATCTTGTTTCCGATTTCGATTTCTATATATTAAAGAAACATAATCGGAATACAAATTGAGCACTTCAATTGTGTGACATGAATCAAATAATACCACATGAAACTATATATACTTAAAAACGTACATGGAGCCTGGGAAAAACGTACATGGGCTTCAACAATAGTTAGCCAGGAATAGAATATGACAAGGGCTATGTGTTTGTGTTTGTGAATATGTATAATCTATACATATATGAATGTGATATAAACAACATGAGTTGATGGGGGGCTATAAAGGAAAAGGGTTGTCGAGGAGATGAGGAAGCGTGATCTTCCCAGAATTGTTGCGGTCCAGCTTGTTGAACTGATCGCATATTTGCAGCACATCTTTCTCCTTGATCTTCCCCATCTCCTTCAGCTTGTAGATCACATATTCTGATTTACTGCATCCAACGATTCAAGATTATAAATTATACAAATAAATAATGAAACACGAAATGTGAGAGAGAGAGATTGAAGAACTTAGGCACAGCTACCTAATGAAGCCGTTGTTGTTGATGTCAGCAGCGAGAAGGTCGTCCACGGTGATATCCCGATGCAGCGCCCAATTCGCAATCTTCCTGTGCCGCTTGTCCACACGCGCCTCCGCCAGATACAGAAACGCACGCGCCACCGCCAGCGTCGAAAACAGCAGCCAGACCGACGCGAACAGCCTCCCGGACAGTGTCTTGAACGCCCTGTCGCCGTATCCCACCGTCGTCACCGACATCACCGATAAATAAACGGAATCCACCCAATCCAGCTGCTCCACCAAACACAAGAACAGAATCCCGATTCCGATGCACATCACCACCACGCCCAGCGCCAGCCCCACCTTCAGTCTGATCCTCATCCGCCCCTTGGCCACATCCACTATGTAGTTCCTCGCCGAGAAGCGCGCGGGGGCTTTCTCCTGCTGCGGAGGCGGCGGAGGCGCCGCCTTTATGCCGGCGAGGATCATGTTCTCCTGCAAGTCCAACACGTAATTGACCACACCGCTGAGCAGAATGTCGATGAATCCGAAGCCCACCAGCACGAAGGCGCAGGCGAAGACTTTGGCGATGGGGGTGGTGGGGGCGATGTCGCCGTAGCCGATGGTGCACATGGTCACGATGGAGAAGTAGAGGGCGTCCACGACGGGGTGGGTCTCGGCGCCGGAGAAATGGTCGCGGTTGAAGGAGTATATTACGACGCCTAGGGAGAGGTAGAGGAGCAGCAGAATGGCGGTTTGCCGGACTAGGGAAGAGGAATCGGATTGGAAATTGGGATCGGTGGCGTGTTGGGAGCGATGGTCTTTCATCACGGCCATCGCCGGCGCGGTTTTGCTCCGCTTAATCTTCTTCCTGGCCCAGGCGGAGGACGGCAGCGGAGCAGAATCCAAATCTCCTTCTTCGTGGTCGTCGTCTCCGCCGTGGTATCCATATTCATCTTTTTTTGGGTAAAGGGTAGGCGGGAGGGAAGAAGGGAGACTGATGATGGAATCCCGTGGATGTGGAGGAGGAGGAGGGGGCGAGAGTAATGGCTCCGCCGCCGCCATCAATGAATAGGGATCCAATTACAATTCAATTGCAATCCCGAAGGATGAAAGATTTTTTACTGCTGAGATTGGGAAAAGGGGTAGGTGTGAGACTGTGAGAGGTTTACCATGAAAATGGATGAGTAAATAAAAATTAATTTGGAGAGGAGAGGAGATTATTTAATTTTGCAGCATAGGTGTGGGACCCACTCTCCTATTTATTTACTAATTTAATGACCCAATCTAAAAGTAAATTAAAAAAATAAATCAAGCGTGGCGTCTGACATTCTTACACATAACATAACGTAATCATCACTTTTTCTGAAAGCAAATTGCGACTATTTGGTTTCATAGGAGAAAATTGGCAGACTAAAGAAAAAAGTGGGAATACATATAACTAGCCACTTTAAATAAGTGGGTATGTTTTATAGTCACAAGGATAAAAATATAAGTTTTCTAGCCACTTTGTACTTTTGTCTTTTTCTCTCTTCCATTTTCGGCTACAAGACAAAATTTACTTTATTAAAGTTGTTTCCATTTTCGGAAATATTCATTATTTCATTTATTTATTCATTTATTTAATTTTGAACAATTAATTTGAACTACCAAGGTAGTTGTAAATTTATTACAACCTTTTACAAACAAATATTTTCGGTTGTACGAGGAAGCAAACATTTTAAAAATTATTTGAAGATTGTTGAGAGGGTTTAGAGAGAGAAAAATCGAAGGTATGTTGATTTCAACCATTTTTTCTTACTTTCGATTCGTTTTCTGCGTTATAATGTTGTTATGTGTTCAAAATCGACATGCATATCTTAGTATCGACTTGTATATCTTAGTTTTTTAGAAAATATCGCGATTTTAGGACTGTTGTTCGTAAAAAAATACGCAGAGAACTTAGGGAGAAACCCAGGAAAATTGCGATCTCGTGATAAATCGAGATCTCGAGATGATGTCGAGATCTCGATTTCACCATATCGAGATCTCGACGTCATCTCGAGATCTCGATTTATCACGAGAACTCAATGAATTTTAATTAAATTCCGATATCTCGATATTATTATCGAGATCTCGAATTATCTGCTGGAAAATGCTCCTGATTTTTTTTTAATATTTTCGTTTCATTTATCACAGATGTCGTATCAACGTTTCATCATACGTCATGGTGGGGCTTGGGACAGATCCGAGTATATGGGCGGAGACGAGCAATTGATTTGTTTGAGACGTGAACGGATCTCCTACAATACCATTTTGTCCGAGATTCACGAGATCATGCACTGTGATCTCCTCAGTACTAGCTACTGCTTGTTTTACATGAGCAGTATATCTGGGGGCTCGAGGCATGTCAAGGCTGGACTGAAGACCGACGAAGATATTATGCGGATGCTATATGAAAATAGCATTGATCCAATTATATATGTGGTCACCAAATTGAAGCAAAATCAGTCCGGATTTCAGGCACCTCAGTCACAATCACAGCGATCAACACGAATGGGTGGTCCTAGCATCTCATTAGCTGATGATTTCGTAGATGAGTATGAGACGGAATCTACAGATGATGATGATGATTATTGTGATGATGATGATGATGAGGAGGAGGAGGCAAGCGAGGAGGAGAGGGACGAGGAGGAGGGGCGGAGTCGGTTGTTTGAGTCCTTGGTCAGTGATTTTTCTAGATGGATTCTAGCTCCTGGGCGAATGGATCAGTACGGACTATCTAACAATAACTTGAGTCTGTCCGTGGCTGCAGCTCGACATGATCAGGAAGTAAGGAGTTAGGTGCTTTCTTTAATAGAGGTTGATGCTCCTGAGCGTTTGGAGTGGATTATTCCCGCAGATTGGGCCCCGACTCAGCTGTGCATTGGAGCGACATTTAGCAGCAAGGATGAACTTGACCTTGCTGTAGGACTGCATCACTTGCATCACCGATTGGAGTACTCCACAGAGAGGTCCAGCACTACTCGGCTCAACTACAGATGCAAGCATGGGAATGGTTGTCCTTTTATGCTGCGTGCAAGACAATCTGGAACTGTTTGGAGAGTATTCAAGTGTGATCTGATGCACAGCTGCCAGACGGATATTGATCGTGTTGCTCCCCGCAGAGTGCCCGCAAGAGTGTTGGGTAAGTATTTCTCCAGTAAGTTGGCGGCGGAGGGCGCTATTCTAAAGCCGAAGGAGATGATGTCTGAATTGTTGATTCAATTCGGCATCAAGATTGATTACAGTTTTGCCCTGCGGGCAAGAAACATAGCCATTGCAATGGTATTCGGCGAGTGGGAGAAGTCTTATGCGATGCTGCCGGGCTACTTACACATGCTACAGTCTCGTAACCCAGGCACGATGTATGATATATCCACTTCTTCGGAGAGTTTGTTCAAGCACATGTTTCTGGCGCTTGCTCCTTGCATCGATGCATTTCACAGCTTCATGCGCCCAGTGATTGTTGTAGATGGCACGCATCTGAAGGGCAAGAATAAGGGAATGTTGTTTGTTGCGGTGACGAAAGACGGCAATGAACAATTATTTCCCCTTGCTATCGGGATTGGACCCATAGAGGATGATGAGTCGTGGATGTGGTTCATGCATCGCTTGCATGTGTGCTTCGGGGATCGCGAAGGACTGATCATTGTCAGTGATCAGCACAAGAGCATAAAAAATGCAGTTGAGTTAGCATTTCCGAATGCTACGCATGCTATTTGCTATTACCACTTGGCGAATAACATGTCGAGGTACGGTCCGCAAGTTGGTGCTGTTTTACGAGATGCAGCCTACTGTTATAGGCACGATGCATTTCAAAAGCACATGTCTACTTTGGAGATTCTGAGCAAAGAAGGAGCTTACAAGAGGCTTCTGGATATAGGAGTCCACCGTTGGTCGAGATCTCAGTGCCCTGGTACCCGATTCAGCTTCATGACGTCCAATGCAGCCGAATCCCTCAACTCTCGTTTGTTATGGGCAAGGCGATTACCTATATGTGCCCTTCTTGAGACTTACAGAGCTATGGTTGAGCGATGGTTTGACGAGCGACGAGCGGCTGCACGGTCTAGAGATCATGCTCTGACACACGTAGCTATGACGAAATTAACAGAATCGTCCGAATATGGGCGACAGCTTGTAGTCAGAGGCACCACCATGCCACACATATACAAGGTGGAAGGGCAACAGAGAAGCTACAGTGTCGACTTAGAGCACAGAACGTGTGAGTGTCGTCAGTTTGATCTCGATCTGATTCCATGTTGTCATGCGGCTGCCGCCCTCAGGTAATATGTTAATTCGAACTTTCATTATTGCAAATATCTTAATAAAGAGTATTATAACATGTGTGTCTTATTTTTCGATTGTCAGATATATTTCGCAGCCGATATCAGAGTACGTGCCACACTACTACAAGCAATTCACTCTGCTACAGACATATCATCACACCATTATGACTGTGCCGCATCCATCGGATTGGGTACTCCCATCGGAGGTAACATCCTATGTTGTGAGACCACCGATAGTAGTTCGACAGGCTGGCCGTCCGAGGATGAGTAGAGCAAGTTCTGGTGCTGAGAGTTCGACCACGCGCAGATCTCAAGTATGTAGGAGGTGTCGACAATCCGGTCACAACTCACGTGCCTGCACTGCTTATATTGCCATTGGTGAGGTGGATTTGAACAGTCCTCCACCCCAAGACGGGCCACGTAGGCGACGGGCAAAGACATGTAGTATCTGTCAGCAGACGGGGCATACAAAAAGAAAATGTCCGGAGAGAGTTGACCATATGAGTGAGTAGTGGTACTTGCTTTATTTTTGTTTGCGCATTTATGACGAATTGATCAGTTGTTGTTAATGGAAATTTGTTTATATTAATTGTGGTGATATTTGGACGATTTTTTGAGTTCTTATTTGATCTGTTTTGGTGTTTTGGTTTGTATACGAATTCATGTGGATTTTACAAAATTGAAATAGAATATCGTGATTTGGAGTTCAATATGTCGAGATCTCGGCATGATGATTTCGAGATCTCGACATCATATCGAGATCTCGAAATCATGATGTCGAGATCTCGACAAATTGAACTCCAATAATTGAATCAAGGCAATAATTGAATAACTTTCACGTGAATACCCCCATTTTCGACTTATCACATCACTGAACAACTTTCACTGCAAAGATTCTCAATTTGACTACATTATAGAACAACTTTCACGTGAACTACTCTGCACAATAATTTATTTTTTTAAAACAATTTTTTTTTTCTAAATTTAACTTCTATTTAAGGGTGGAGGAATTTACTCAAACTCTATTCCATTCAAAATATGTTCTTCCTCTTTATTCCCCTCATACGTGCACTTCCTCAAATAGAAGATGATGATTTTTTCATATTTTACTCAAGAATAAAGGCACTTGCTCAAATGGAAGAGGATTTTTTCTACGTCAAACAGTCCGGAAGAGGATTTTTCCTACGTCACATGTAGGAAAAAGTCCTTCATCAGGAAAAGACATCAAGGACGAGGAGCAAATACAACGTCTCCTTCACTAGCTCGGTCCTTGTTCCAGATTCCCGAAACTACAAATGGGGCAAGATTTTAGCTTCATTGTTTGTAGAAACAGGAAAGAGATGAAAGCTTATAGCAGTAAGTGAGCTGCTGCAACATCTCATGCAAGCAGGCACGGGAACCCCCCGGCAATGCTATCTCCTTAAATGGAAGAGGATTTTTCCTACGTCAAAATGTGTACCAAATTGTCTAATATTTTAGACATATTGTCGAATAATATTCGCATTCAATTTTCTGTCATTTGAAATATATTTCGGATTTTATTTAAATGGGAATATCGTGATTTGAAAATGACGAAGTCGAGATCTCATCATCCAATCGAGATCTCGATTTGAAATCGAGATCTCGACTTGGTCATTTTCAAAATCACGATACCCCATTTCGCGATTTGTAGGGTTTGAGTCGAGACAAATTCAATTTGTTGTCTCGACATGTCTCGAAATCAATTTCGAGATCTCGATTAACTGGATTATTGTCTAATTGGATGTTTAATTCACTAATTTTCGAGGATAATCAACTCATATAACACTCATTTAAGGAAATATAGATTAGATAACAAAGAAACTTGCAAAAATTCATTAATTACAAAGATGTTTGATTTGTATTATACTACTTCTACTTCATCCTATTCAAACATGAATAATGTATGAACATTTCAAATAGAAACATCTTATGCATGCATAGATTCAAATGTATAATGTCTTATGTTAAATGAACTTTAAAGTGTTAAATAAATGTTAATTAATGTATGTTTAAACTGTATAATGTTTTAATTTAAGATTAATTAAAATTAATTACCTAATTACGCATTTCGAGATGAAATAGGAGATGTCGAGATCTCAAAATCAAATCGAGATCTCGAAATCTCCTATTCCATCTCAAAATGCGTAATTAATTATACAGCTTAAATTAATCTTAAATTAAAACATTATACAGCTTAAATATTAATAATAACAATAGAAAATAAACCATTTAATCCTGTTCAGCTTAAATACACCAAAATCCAAATTCATATCAATCACAAAATAAACCAAAATGCGAATTCAATATTAATAATAACAATAGAAAATAGTACTACAACTGTTCAGTTTCTCGAGCTTCTATTTCTCTACACCAACTTACAATCCTAGCACCTACAAGCTGCCTATAATGAACTGTAAACTCATAAGTAAGGTCACTAACTGGAGCTCTCCTCCTTCTAAATAGTAACCTATCAACAAAAATCATACAGTATACTCCACAACTATGTGAATCTACCTGCATGGGCATCTCAGTAAAATCCTTAATCACAGAAAAATTACCAAGGATTCTAACACGAGGAGGATCGACCATGTCCCAGTACCCGGCAGTTTCAAGGACACGGGGGAGTAATACAAGAAGTGGTCGGAGTTCCTTGTCCCGCTTCAGATAGAGAACTGGGTCAGATGGATCATTTAAAGCGTGGAGAAGTGAGTCATATAACTCAACGGTCCAGCTATGAAGATCAATCCGTACAGTGACCCAGTGATCGTAGAGATGGACAATCCCGATCACCTAAAATACAAATCAACACAATTAAAGTTAACATGAAAACTAATAGAACAATTTAATATGAAAATATGTCACTTACATGTTTGGCCTTGTACCAACTCCTAAAGCCAGACATTCCACCACAACCCTGGACAGCTTTCACTAGATCATCATGGGCCTCCCACCAATCGTAATTATCAACAGTCTTTCCTCGTTTTTTCTTTGGGACTTTATCCCATTTTAGCAAGATACGGTCCTGCACATAATATACATTATAATATGAAATGAAAATTAAAGAATAAAAAAAATTTTCAACATTCATTACTTACAAAGAAAGAGGGGTCTAATATGATAGTGCTGTCCGGGTCAACACCGTCCTCAAGTAGGCTGCTGTCAGCTCTGACAACCATGTCTCGTGTCATACGCATGAAGATCTGCAAAAGCTGATATCACAAAAAAAAAAATTAAAATAAAGCAGATAATATAAAAATTCACAACTAATAGTTATGCACTTACATCTTCTGTAATATCCTCTAGGGGTGTTCGCGGTCCGGTTTGGCCGGTTTGGAAGAAAAATCTCGGCCAAACCAATAGGTACGGTTTGAAAATTTTCCAAACCAAACCGGCCAAAGAATTTTTCCAAACCAAACCGGCCAAACCATATAAAAACGGTTTGGTCCGGCCGGTTTGGCGGTTTGAAATTAAATATGTTTCAACTTTCAACAATCTACTATAATTTGTAGAAAACTAGGGCCTAACTACAAATTCATTGATTTCTATTATTTATTACTACTTATAATAATGTATTTTAAATTTTAAAAGTCTTATATTTTTAATTTAATGTAAAACCAAACAAAACACATGAGTCGATTGTATTAAAATTATAACCTTAAAATTCAAATGTAAAATCGAAAGAGATGAGTAAAATTATAATAATAATGTTCATGCTTAATTTATCTTAAAGAAATTATATAAAATAATAATATTCAATGTTAATACTTATTAGTTGATTTTTTATAAAATAAAAAATAAAACTAAAATTGTAGTATGTTGGCCAATAAATTTAAACATGGGTTAATTGTACAAAATAGTAGAAACTTAACAAATGAACAACAAATTATATTAATTAATTATAATATATTTAATATATATATATATATTTACACATAAATACGGCCGGTCCGGCCCATACGGCCGGTTTGAGTCTCCAAACCGTAACCAAACCAAATTTATCCGGTTTCGAATTTTTCAAACCGCCAGTTTGAAAATTAAATTTCAAACCGGCCAAACCGGCCAAATTAATCCGGTTTGGCCGGTTTGACCGGTTTCGTCCAAACCATGAACACCCCTAATATCCTCCTGCGGGTCATTAAGTGGCCGGAAATATAGCTCCCTACTAATAACCATTCCCTCCCCAGGCACCCTGACTTGTTGCGTGATATCATCCATGAAAGACAGATATTCTGTCATCATCTTCGCAGCAGGAACACGAAAGGGGGCGGTGCGGCCAGCAGAGACTGAGGCGGTGGGGCCTGCAGCGACTGAGGTGGTGGGCCCCGCAGTCGATGAGGTGGTGGGGCCAACGGACTGCGAGGCGGTGGGGCCAACGGACTGCGAGGCAGTGGGGCCCGCGGTCGATGAGGTGGTGGGGCCAACGGGCTGCGAGGC